>DWMG01005044.1:0-10479 GCA_018244855.1 Elbella merops | reverse complement strand
CTTGGCCAGCGTGGCAGACTATGGCCTTAACCCTCTCAATATGAGAGGAGACCCGTATTCCAACAGTGGAAATGTAATGGGTTGAAAAAAATAAATAAATAGTGTTACAGGAATATAAAAAAGTGATTCTATGTAATCAAGTTACCTATCTTTTGTACATGACAAAATAAATAACAAGCTGTGATAACCAATGACGTGACAAGGGTTTCGATTTAGGTTATTAAAAAAATAAATGTACATTGCGGTTTACTCTCGTACATCTATACTGTATGCGTAAGAATAAACAGCAATGTACGACGAGTATATTAAAATAAATATGAGTAATATTCAACCCAAATAATATTTACGTTAAATATTTTGGATACGAGCGAAGCCTCAGGAGTCGCGTGTACATCGGTACATTAATTAAATTGCAATATCTCTGTCCGCGGATCACCGAACAATTAGCTGATTGCTCAACCCTTTGAGCGCTTTGAGGGTGGAAAACTTTCATACACAAAACGTTCGCTTTATTCGTTCCAGAATGTTTTAGCGAAATGAACCATCTGCTACAGTATTGTGACGTGAAGATTTTATTCTTTTGACATTTGACATTCTTTTATAAATATATATCTGACTAAAGCTACGAACAACATTGATCGACTTCTGGTCTAGAAAAGACCATTAAGCTTTAGTCCCCTCTTTATAACTAAGCTTCAGATAACAGAGCAATAAATAGGTCGTAGACAGTAAGCTTAGAGCTCCGTTGCCCACGCAGTGTGTATCAGGTATGGATCTTGTCTTATAATATGTAAAGATATATGCGTTTTTTTAATGTTTAAGAGAACCCTATGATGTCGAAGAAACCATCCTCAAGTACCTAGTCATGTTTGAATTATCCGTCACGTTCTTTAATTAGCAATAATGATGCAACGTAACATGTACCTACTGGAACAGCGTGGTAGACTATGGCTTGAACATTTCCTAGTCTGAGAGCCGTGTCAAGCAGAGGAAGCATAAAGACTGATGATGACGATGAAGTGATCAATCTGTACAAAGTCTATTTTGACAGAAAATGCGATTTCCTGGCGATCGTTGGCCAAATTTCAAAACGGTCTGTACTGATCGAATTCGCCATCATCACTCACTGGGTCATCAGAAGAGCAAACGACTTGCAGAAATGATTAAATTATGTACAGGCCCAACTCACGTATATTTCTTGGGTATAGCCTGATTCATTTTAGATCTACAGGACGCACTTCGTCATGATGTGGATATCGAAACGAGTAGTAGTAACATTTGTAAGTATGCATTATTTCTTATTTCTTAACCGGATCTATAGTTTACTTCTTTATTCTTCTTATTTTTTTCTCAATTTATGCTATAGCGATTCGAATATTATAGGAGAAATGAAATACTCAACCATTTATTGATAGCGGTTATAGTTCCCTCGGGTGTCAATCTAAAAATTTTCCTACAATGTTTCATCTCGGACTTCATTTTCTATAGGTTGTTGGTAAAATCTGAGAATATCGGTCAAATTTAATCAAAAATTATATATATTACTAAGACGCTACCTTCATTTTATTTAATTTTATACCACTATATTGTTTAAATTGTTCGAAATAAAAATATCATTACTGTTGAAAGATGTTTAAGCAGAACATTCGGGGTAGCGCGTTCTACCCTACCCTAAGCGAGGGTAGCCATCATCGTCAATCAGAAACTTACATAAATATGCTTTTACTCCCGCCCTCCCGCTGCTGGCAACACCGGAGAGCACACGTAACGCTGCGCGTGGGGACGCATCAAATTTTTAGACTCCGAATACATTTGCGCGGGCAGATTTATTGACCAAGGCTATACGGCTGTAAAAGCTCTCTGAAAATGAAATGCCAAAATTCTGCCATGCTTGGCCTGTTGGTGCAGTGGTTGAATAGTCTGCCTGCTGAGCTGAATCGTGGATTCGACACTCGCCCAGGTTAAATGTTTGTATAATAAGCGTAAGTATTTGTTCCGCATCTTGGAGTAAAATTGGGTGTTTTAACATATATCAGATATATGTATATGTAGTTTATCAGATGTTTGATTACAATAACTCAAAAAAGAGCGAACTTAGAGATCAGCTGGCCGTGTGTGAGCTGGTTTGAGATATTAATTTATTTTAGTAACTTATACCGTCATCGTATATATACGAGTACCTAATACACTTCTAAATTTGTTATGTACTTCACTTATTTTAGGTATTGTCCTTGTTGAATATAACATTTCTTTGTGTTTCGAAGTGGGCGTAAGCTGCTGAGACACGTCTTTTATTTATAACAACACCTTATGCATAAAAAATCTATAAACTTATTATTGTGTTATAAAAATGACCACCCCTTCTATTATTAATATTATCATCACTTCAGATGACATAAGAGGCAGGCAGTCAGCAGCAAGTGCCAAATAACTATATCCTTACAAAGCTAACATAGTTCTTTTACATTCGTCACCCTCTTCCTACACGCACGCTGGTTTCTCAAACTTCTCATTCTCCCGTTAGTAAAAAACTAAATCTATTCCCTATAAAATTATATTTAAAAATTGAAATTTCTCTTAGACATAAATTTGTGTTGTCAAACGTATCATATTTAAATTAAAATTATTAAAAAAAAAAAACAAAAAACCTTACCCAATTCTGTGTAGCTAGGTTAATGTTTCAAATATTAAACCATCAAACTACAGTAAAGTTCTGGTGGTCACGGTTCTGGTGGTCACAAACTTCTGGTGGTCACGATTTAGTAAACGTCCGAATGAGGAAGCTCCAGAACATTTTTGGGACTCTGCAATGTCCCGTTAAAAGCTATAGTTAGAACAAGGCGACATTTGTTCATTAATGTTACTGCCCATCACAAGGGACACTGCAGTGAGGAGCTTAGATCTATATAAGAACAAGCGTCACATTATTCCGGACTTAAACTAAAACTCCGTTAAACTAAAACTCTACATTGTCGTTTGTTTAACTACTCATTGATATGGTAGATTGGCAAACTTCTAACAACTTCTACCACTGACAGAAGAAACCGATTTCTAAAAGATTACATTTCCTATTGGAAATTGGGAATAGGATTTAAGTGTTTATAGTCAGCAGATGACCTGTAATTATGTTTTTCTTTCGTAATCTGTAATTATGTTTTTCTTTCGTAATCTGTAATTATGTTTTTCATTCTTATCGTTTCTACGTAATTTAGATTTAATTGCTTTAAGAGGTATACCTTAAAAAGCTACGATTATTTTATTTTTAATTAATGGTACATTATTTAGTGACCGAGGGTACTAACAATAAGACAGAAGCTGTGGATTCGATTCTGATCTAGCATGTTATGTTTGATTGGCATACACGATTGTTCTGTGTTTGACTACAATCACTACAATGTTGCTTCAATAAGTAATATATAAATGTATATGTCTCATAATTAAAACCAGTTCGTTCTATACCAGAAAAAGTAACAAGTGTACGAGTACAATCAAAACATACAAAGTGTAAGCGAAGTCCATTAAACCGAAAGCTATATAAACTCTGATTGACCGCTGTCGGCGCCGCGCCCGCCCCAAGTTAATCTCTATATAATAATGGTGTCCGCTCCCGTGACGTCATCGCCAGGTGTCCTCCTCGGACACTGGGACACACTGCCCATTACATTAAACTGTGACTCTTGCATACTATGTTAAAGTTTTATTCACTGTTAATAACTGAAAATGATAGTAATAAAAAGCATTATTATTATTACAGTATGTATATTATTACCTATATATATTTACCATATATATATTTACCATATATATATTCACCATATCCAATATATTAGGACTCCTTCATATATAGCAATCTGATTAGACAGTTTATGTTTTAGTAATCAGACTATTAATAAAGTACGTAGGTACTCGTACATACTCGTACGTCACAAAATACATACATAGACAATTCTCCATCGAAACAGAACAAATCCAGTTATCATACAAACAGTTTTACGAAATGGAGATTAAACCAACAGTCGTCTCCTCAGCGATCAAATTCACTAAACATTGAACCAAAAACCAAAGCAATTGTACTTATAAAAACACGATATATAATAAACATCAAGAAAGTTCTTTCTATCTGTGAAGGATAGTTATTTCTGGATATTAAATTCTTCCAGCCCGTGTGTCGCGGGTGTGGGGTGCAATCCGGACAGGCACATCATACACAGGGTGCTCCGCGCGAGACTGCTGAATATCTCGTTACGGGCTAAGTGTTTGGACAGTTGATGCTTCGCCCGCTGAGCACACAGCCGCTGGGCCTGCGTAAATAGTGTCGGATTCAGATCGTTTCGGGATCATTTTGTATATTTAGCGGAAATCATTTTTACATTGCATTTAATTGTTAATGATGATTGTGAAGTTGTAATTATTGAGTATTTCATTTAGTGTTTGGGACTAACCCAAACATTAAATAAAGTGGAGTGTTAACATGATTGTAACTTCGTTGTAGATTTATAACTTAATGCATTATGAATAATGGCATACAGTGCAGTTATGTTCATGTCAAAGCTTTCCAGCTTAATCTCAATAAGTGCCGATACATTGGGTGAAAACGGCTGATCTGCTTAAAGGGGAACAGCATTGTATAGCTCTTAATATGACAATTTTGAAATATCGCTGATATTTGACACTTGCTGCTCTTTGCCTACCCTGGAATTCAGCTGGTGGCACAGCATATCACTAATAATAATATAATTGATACTTATTAAAAATGTATTTACAATATAAATAAAAATTTAAAATATTTTACTATTACATATTTCGTGAGTGTTTATACACATGATTATATATGTCTCTGTTTAACTCTCGTACGTTTTTCGGGATGGTCCGACTAGCTTCGGACCTGTACGAGGCCCTTCATCATGAGCTTCCGCCGATTGCAGCTAGGTCCTAAAATATTTTCTTTATTATTATTAAGGCTTTAGCTTACGTAATAGCTATCAGCTGTGAAATGTTTTTAATAAATAAATTAAAATATCACCCTGTATACTCAAAAATCGATATAGCACGTCCATGTGGTTAATTACAAAGGGTGTAGCGCGTGCGCGGACGACTGCGATCGTAACTAGCAGATCTAATGACGATCATTTACGACAGTCAGAGTAGCTTTGGATATTCATGTTAGGAAAGAATATTATCGTGAGACCAATTAAATCAATTTTTTTTCAGTTTAATGAATAATACTTATACATATTGTACATACAAAATATATTTTGATATAAACACAACAATTATATCTTTAGTCTCTCACTATATCATATCGACATACTCCTAATTACAAAATAACTGATAATTTCATTAACAACTAATTAACACTATAAGTCATACTCCTTCAGTCCTGTTCGGAACCGTAAAAGACAGCTATGGGCTACAGTGGTCTCTTCCGACTGCAGGCTGCTCGGTTTTTAGACCCTTCACATAAAGTATACGTGAATTGAAATCTCTACACACAGTCGACGAGAATTTAAATTGAAGATGTGTGTAGAGCCAATATTAGCTCTGGATTTATTTTGGATCTTGCAAATAACTTATATGTACGTACATATGTATGTATATATACAAACATATACATATGTTATTGGCTTTAAATGTCTTCAGATTGAGATTAGAGTTGAGACCATTCTAAAATCCTATAAATATACAGACAGTAATGTTAACTGTAATGTTTCTCCAACCCGCATGCCCAGTGTGGAGATTACGGGCATAAACCCCCTTTTAGGGGAGGCCTATGTCCAGCATTGGACTAAGAAAGGCTGATGATGATGATGATGAATGTTAAATAAAGTTTTTTTATATCTCACTAATGGGCATAGATCTCTGCAACATTTCCCCAATTCTGGAGCATCCACAACCACTACGTTCCAACAGTTTTTTAAATAATAACAGTCTATCCAGGTAATTATGGGTAATTTCATAAATGTACATGTAAAATTGTATGAAACGAATGATGAGTCAAAAACATTAGTGAAGCCAAAATGAATAAAAATAAGGGGTGTCCTGACTAATAAGCAGGGGCGCGGGGGTGGTCGGCACGCGAACTGGACACCCCCTCGGTTGACTTTTTAATCGTTAGTCAGCTGATCTAATCACACTTTTCATTGTTCATTGGAATATAATTACAAATATAAAATTAATGAAAATATTTTGTTTTAGGAGTACGACTGAAACTCTTACAATTTTTTGTCTTGTTTCAATCTTATGTCAGATTAAAGAAAGTAATGTAAAAAATGTGGCGTTTTCTTGTTTTGAAGTAGGTACACTAATTATGATAATAAGCAATATTATTATGTACTTTTATTTATAACTAATTGATACCTACTCAGCCTTTTTTCTTAAGGGTGAATAATTAATCAATTAATTATTAATTTTAAAACTTTTAAATAATTTTAGAATATCAGAGATTTTAACAAATCCATGAAATAGTTACTAATAGTTTTAAAGCAGTTATACATAGTATAGTGGTTTAGTGTTCACCCTGCCGTGACTAAATTATTTAAGAAAATCTAGTAATATCTGAATATAAAGTTACGAACGTCTATTTTATCTCAAACTAGGTAGATGCGTTAGCCAGATAGCTAATACACTATATGCCTATTTAAATATATTTTTAATACACAATTATATAGACAAATTTACTTATAAATGCAAAAGTACTCGTGCTTATCAGATAAACGTTAGTCTTAGATGAGAATCGAACCCACACAATCAGCGAACAAGATCAGTAACAACCACTAGACCAATAGGCTAGTTAATAAAACAGCTATCTGCATGTAGAAGAGTATTCATATAATTGTATGTACTAATAAAAGTCGCTACATTTTCAAAATTCACCATGCAACTTAAAAGTCCAGTTTAACTTGACACATATTTCTATAACGCTCGCACCAATAAGCGTCTCTCCGAACGTGGTGCTTATCTACCCCACAATCACGACATATGTGTCACAGATAGAAATCTCCATTTGTAGCGTAATTAGATGATGCAGTAATAAAATCATTGCGTCACATCGGGGGCTGTTATCTTGCATCTTCCCTGTAATTTAGATGAATGTATTCCCTTTATAAGTATGGACTTACTAGTACTTACTACGAGTACTAGAAATTCTGGTGCCTTTTTCTCAAGGATGCCGCGCGCACGAACTAGTATGAGGTTTGGTATATTTTCACAGTTTATATGGATGAGTACGGAAAGATAAAACGTCTATATACCGTGTTACAAATAGCTGATATTAAATAAAAGTCCACGTCTGTAATCCCCGAAGAGTTAGGCAGAGGCGTGTAGTACACCCCCAAGTTTCATCAGTTATGTTTACGTCCCGCCGTGGAATAGAGATAGCTTCGATATGAAATGCGCAGTTGGTCTTTTTTAAAAAAGATTTTAAATATATATACTCAGACTTCAAATAAAAGTCGATAAATTTATAAAATAAACACACTGTATTGACAGTAAGGTCACTGAAACCGTTTCATTGTCACTATTTAAACAAAATATGAAACCCAAGAAATTTTGTTATTTACATATATTTTTCAAAATTCCATTTATTTATAGGAGGGACATTGATAGATCATGCGAAGATATTCTGAAAACTATATTTTTGCGAAAAAACACTAACGATATTACAATACATACAGTGAAGGTTAAAATAAAATTTCGATTTTAATAGTCGTTATCATATCGATTCTTAACGGACGTCATCGCAATATTTCGTGGTACATTCGTTCGCTGCCAGTTGCCACTAAAAATAATTTAAAACAGCATGTTGTATCTATAAAACGTAGAATGAAAATACTCTGTCTGTATATTTCGGATATTTGTGAAAAAACTGTCAGTTTATATGTTTTATGAGCTATAAAATTCTTTTGTTATGTAGGTGTGTAGGTATATATGTATGTAGATATATGCACATTCATACAGTTTTGTTTAATTCGATATTCATATATATACCGACTCATTAAACTTGTATTGTTTTTTACTCAATAAACAAATATTGTTGTAGTTAGGTATCATTCCTATTTTTATTCTCTGTTCATTTATTCATCGGCTTTGTACCACGCTCCGACTGCCTCGTTGGACGAGTATTTGCAAATACGACCGCTGATCAAAAGTTACTGGGTTCCATACCTGAATCGAGCAAAGTATTTATCAGCTATTACTGACTCGAAATTTCCAGTTATAGTACCACCGAGTCTGGATTTACACCCGATGTGTGAATTTTATAGAACGTATAACACAAATAGTAAATGGACAGTGTGCTACATTCCTGTGCCTACCCCTTCGTGGAATACTGGTGTGAAGAGAATATTGAACCATATCAAATATCTGAGAGGCATCACTGTAATGACAACACACTAAGTGAAAGGGGAGGTGGGGGATGTGTAAAGTTCCATATTTCATATAAAATTGTCCATACAGACAAGGTGGCGGTGGTGAGTTAGTATCGCGCTACGTGTAGTGAAATATCCAAACAACGTCAATACGCTCTGAAAGCTTTTAGGCGCGCACCTCGGGGACGGGGCCGTGCGAGAGGGAGACACGAGCTACACCTCGTTCGGAGCCTTTGTTGCGAAATTCACAAAACTGAGTAGTTGTGACGCACCTTCTGAAATAATTACGTCTAAGATTGAAATATTTCATGAATATTAGATGCTAATGTGATGATTATGAATATTATTGCTTAGAATGCTGTTCAATATAAAGTATGCTCTGTTTATTATAAGATTTTCACCTGAAGGAGACAGTGAGATGCTGAGTTCATTAACCTATTCATTTTCTTTTTCATTAATTCATTCGGGTGTGGTGCCCTGTAAATTTTTATTTTCATCTCACTATTTGAGTGATTGACATAGATATCTGGACGTGGGGTTCATGTTTAAGTGTCTTTATATGCTCTCCATGGATCGCAATCTCGAGTCATAATGCAGAGTTATGAGCGTGAAGCGTTACTGTGCATGTTACTAACGTCACTGGGATTTATGAGGGAACATAGTACATAGTGTAGTGCCTGCTAAGCTTTAATACAGGGAGATACGTTTTTGCTTTCTTTATTAAAATTACTTTTTATGTAAATGATAACATTTTTAACAGGAACCTGCTATAACACTAGTCATATGTATTGACAATGTTCAATTGTACTTTCGATCATAGTAAAATCAGTGGTGAAATAAATACCCTTGCTAATTACACAAATATTTATCATGGGTTCACATAGAACTCACTACCAACCTTAGACCAGCATGCCAGATTTCAATTGTATACCAATACTAGGGCGTTGTTGCATGATGCGCTCATCAGCTCAAGGTCACTCGTCACTCAGACGTTCGTGAGCAAAGAGCGGGGCGTTCGACAGTTACAAATTATCGTTCACTCCGCTCAGGAGCCGACACAAGGACTTTATCGAAAGTCTTCATATCAAGCGTTCGTTGAAGCAATTTCAGTGATGGTAGTCTGACAAACGCACAATATCTCTTATTTTATTTTTAGATCGTTGCCTTTTACACATATGGATTTTATATTGCTTCATATTTAATAAACATAATGGCAACATTGCGTTTAAATATGTTTTCACATCCCTTGCAGCTCGTTCAATTACTATAGTAGCTTTACAGACTATCTTCAAGAAACAACCATTGAGACGACTATGCAATATATTTTATTAATAAATACCTAATGTGCATAGCAATGAACATATATAAAATTCCAAAAAACTTAAATACAAAGTACTCTTATTTTAATACAATGTTTGTTGTCCTTTAAACCAAAGAAAAGAGCTCCACACTTAGATCCACCGCTGGAAACTGTGGCCGTTAATTTTTATGTACTCGTATGTGGATTTTCTATCAATATGCACTGGAACACCGTGGTAAATTATGTTTACTTAGTCTTAGGGTTGCAGTTACTAACCCATGTACAGCAGTGCGACGCAAACGACGATGCGGCAACACTCGTTAGACCTTATAATAGATGATAATAGCTGAAACTTAATAAAATAATTATTAAAACCATGCGAATAAGAGTAAAAGAACAATAGATTATATGGGCACATATATAAAGAGAAACAGAGTGTTCCATTGATTAAGGACTAACGAATAAAAGAGACAGAAATTAGAGACTATAATCGTAGCGAAAAACTGTAACGTAAACCGTAGTAGATTCTATAATCATAATATAGAATACTTTGTAAAGAAATATCTGTAATATGAACTTGTATTTAGCTACCATTTACTGTTATTTGGGTGCCGCCATAAAATCCATCGAAACACCATCCAGCCCCTAAGTTATTATGGAAATAAAACCCCATAACGCTGCGCCAATCGGAAGTGATTTTCCATTTCATCGCTCGCATTATTCGCGTTTTTCCGCTGCTTCTTTAAAATGTTCCGCCGCCGCCATTGTTGGTTATTCATGTGTGCGTAATGTGTAAAATGTTCTAGAAAATTC
>DWMG01005043.1:0-10480 GCA_018244855.1 Elbella merops | reverse complement strand
TATTTTTCATACATGGTCTTATCAGATAATTGTTCGCATAAAAGGTTGAAATAAAATACGTTTAGAGTTCGGTTATTGGCTGCTTCCCAGGCATGAGACACTCCCAGTCTTGCCTTGACTAATGTTTTGCGCTCAATAACAGTATTATATTACGATAGTGTTAGAAAATATCAACATATTATATTTTATCATACTTTGCAACTTTAATAACGTGACCAACCCACGTTCCCAACGCGCAGCGCCAGTTGTTTACAGAATCGTGGAAACTCGCTACCCAACACAAATGTTGTCACTCACTTTTGATTTCGTCATTTCATCTTTTAGTCATATGCAATGTACCTACAGTGATATATTACTCGTATTGTTCATGTTTGCTATGACCATTAATGTCTTCCAAACAGGAAGTCATTGATTTCGCCCCATAGCCCGCTGTAATTTACGAGCTCCATTGCATAGAGCCTTCATTTCCGGTAAGATTTTGTTTATGGCCATTGCACAGGGGCCCGGCTGCTACATTTGAGACGCATCAGTGGACACGAAGATTGTTTTTTTTTTATATTTTTTTTATTAACTAGTGCAGTGACGCGCTGGTTTGCTTCTGATAAAACGCTTTCTCTACGAAT
Source organism: Elbella merops (assembly GCA_018244855.1). NCBI lineage: Eukaryota > Metazoa > Arthropoda > Insecta > Lepidoptera > Hesperiidae > Elbella > Elbella merops. The sequence goes on along the minus strand of DWMG01005043.1, from coordinate 9,857 downwards.
ATTAATAAAAGAGTTCCACTGACCTTATATTAACTGTGAATTTATATTGTTTTTTATTTGGTTAATATGCATTTTACGTCCAAAATCATCTTCATATAAATTTTGGTGTAAATCGACCTAATATAACCTTTTGGGTGCGATAAATCTACAAAAAAGTTCGAGGAAGGCATTTTCAACATAACTTCAGTAAATTAGATATAATATGTTTTTTTCTAACTTTTTTTCGCCTGCGGTGAAAAAGTCCCACAGAACTCCAAATTAGATTCTTGGTTAGGAAGACATCTGGATTAAGATGTCTGTCCCCGGTATTAGTATTTCTGTATTTGTTTTTTGGTGAGTCAATGACTATTGGCACATTGGGAGTCCTATTTTGGGTGTGTAAGTGGCGTTTATTATTTATTTATTTTATACCTTATTCATTAATGAATTATCAACATGAAGGCAAGTACAAATCGAAAAAAAAATAACCACTGATATTCGTAGCTTGGATCAGATTTTCTTTGGAAACGTCTTTTGCATTTCCCAATATATCAGATATTCTGTGAATATTTATGTACTAACTTCTTCGCAAGTGGTCTTTACGGGCAAAATTTCCTCATTCGCACGGGCCTTAAGTCTTTGGTTACGGGATGGACTCTAAACCATGTTACTGTTAAACAGCTACACTTCGACAATGCCCGAACTACACACCTTAAAAAAGGTAAGTAGCCCTGTGATCTAACTCTGTTTCGTAAACTCAAAGGTAATGGTAGTAGTATAGTGAAACCTGTGTAAGGTTAGGGGATGGTGTATTTATAATATGTTGGGACATCTCAGACGCGCCCGTCAAATTCCAAATAAACAAAGCCTTTACTAAAGCAACCAAATGGGTGAAAAAGTACATGTATACATTTTTAAGTGCATTTTTTTATATATATTTTTCTACCCAGATAAATGAAATATTTGTAACGTAATTATTGCTGTCGGTGGGCATCTAACCCACAACCAACGTCTCCGCTGCCAGGTTCTCAAGCCATTACCTATGTATATGATTCTTGGGTATATAGAAGTTCTCTTATTACGAATTTTCATTACGTGTATGTATGTTTGTTTTCTTTTTTTACATTTCTGTTTCATACATTTAAAGTTATACGTAGCCAACATTGCACTTTTACAAAAGTTATAACTTAGTAATGTGTCACATTTTAGTAAAAAAAATATTATTAAAAAGTGATTGATTTATTTTTTATCGTAACATTTTTTTTATTTTTTATTTATTGAATATTGCGTTTCCCGAAAACTAATAAAAAAATGAAAAGATCTATTTCATCCTAATTTTTTTTCATTACATTTACAATATAGATCTATTCGTAGCGTTTCAGACAGCAAATTATGTCAAATGATATTGCACTATCCGAGAGGGCAGGCAGAGGGAAGAGGGCGGTGACGGGAATGGACTTTATACATCTTCCTCAGCCGAAATAAATCAAGATTCATTGGGTCGTAGTTTCCTCGCCACATTTACACCGAATCGTAACACTTCACTGATTACTGTTTTTAAATGTTTTGTACCTCATATCTCGTTCCTCGTTCCATATCTCATTATATATTTAATATGTAGTTTTATACCCCATGTAAACTGACGATTTATGTTTTGAACGGTTCGACACTAGTCAAAACCAGTGGCTAAATAAACTAAATTAGCACTCACTGACGCACATTAATATTAACAACAACGTGATTACTCACACCCGGTTGTCTGATCTCAAACCACGCAGAGGCTGCGCTATAGTAATCACACGGATGATAAACTCCATAAGAACATGTATATATTTTAAAATATAGATAATATAGATACATTTTTAGGCCCAAACAGAATAATTACTGTTACTCTACTCATAAACTCCGTTAGGATGGGAATCGAATCTACTGCCTCAGCAGACAGAATGGCGACCCAGTAGGGCAAAAGTAGAAATATATAAAACACCCATCATGTTTAATATAGCATAATGTATGAGGCTTAGTATAACTGCAACAAATTTGAATTTTGAACCTTGCCATGGGCAACACTGACCATTTGACATGTAATAGTACTAAAGCTTAAATATATAATTATCTTATTATAAATACACATAACACTTTATAGCTTGTGTAGAAAAGTTATAATTAAGTTAATTCTAAGTTGTGCGAGTTCGGAAACAATTTTACGAGTGTACATAACTTCGAGGACAGAGGCAGTCAAGTTAAAAACGTATTCAGCGAAGTTCGCTACAATGGTAACAACTTTGAGAATTATGAAATTTTGTTTCTGAACGAGTTCTTCCAGCGACAATACATAGCATGATAACATTCGTTTGTGTTACAAAACGATCTGATTATAGGAAAATGTTGATATATTTTTTGCTTTGTATTTACGGCTTGATATTCATTATCAATATTGTGTGTACAATAATTTTTGAGTTATAAGCAATGTGCATCGTAAATTTTTTGAAATGTATTTTAAAATAAGAAGATGTATTTAAAAGCCTGGGTGACAGATAAAAGAGTCAGATGTCTCCGAAACCGGCCCGCTTGTATGAAAATATAGGTAGAAGAAACATAAAAGGATTGAAAGACAGATATTTTTGGCCCTCGGTCCTCTCTGCCTGCCTCTAAAAGGATTTAGCGTGACGATATAAAAGTAATGATAACTAAACGAACTTATTACTTTATTAAAAAAAATGGAAGCATAATGTAAATTGATACCATGTAACGGACATTTAAAAAAAATACATTCAAAATTTAAAATTAGTCGCTATTTAATACACTTCTGCTTGAAAAGGTCTGATGCTGGTGCACATCACAAGGAGTCTGCATTAGGTTATATATTAGAAGGGCACGTATGTAATATGTCCCTAGTGTGGTCGGACTTTCTCAGCCAAGAAGGAACATATTAGTCACTAGAGACCAACAGAGATCTGCCTAACCATATCTCTAACTAGATAAGAAGCATCTCTCAAGCTGAAATTGGTTTAATTTTTATTTACACTTTATTGCATACATACATATATAGGCGTAAGAAAGTATTGCTAACAGGCAGAGTGATAGTAAGTGTATGTACATATGTATTTTAAAGTCAAAATTGTAAGGCATTCCAATCTAGTCTGGTAATTCTCCAATTTGAGATTTAAACGCAAATTAACATAATCTCGAATATTCGCACCAGGACACAGCTACATCGTTTGATGGTTCTGTGACATTAATAAAACTCCCCCTCCTGTACATTCAAATGAAGCAACCCTTCAGGGTGAAACCGTTGGGAAGGCTATTGACAGCGAGCAAATATACTGTCGCGAGCAATTACTTCCGGTGCCGCGGAGAGGTCGTTTCGGTCCCCAGCCGACCAAGCGTGGTGCTCAACACAACCGCGGGGTATGGGTTATATCGGTATACCGGCATACCGCTATACGGTATACTACTATACGGTATCCCCCTATATCACAATATCGGTATACTGCTGAGCGTAGTACCCATGTGCCTGGTATAGATCTGATGAATGTTAAAGATACCTTTCACATATAGTTTAGTTACAAAGGTATATGCAATTAGAAAATAAAATCACGCCGATATTTTCCCGAAAGGGCGGGCAGAGGATCTGTACGTATCTAACATTTAGATCCATCTGGTGCGGTGACTGATCGGTACTGTTCAGATTTTATGTCTAATGGGTTAATGGACAGTCAAATATTTTTTCATTCTGATATATTTCTACCTGCAGAGTGCGTTGAATAAAGCAACTACACATGTGTATTGACGTGGTTCACCGGCCCGTGAGATAAGTGGTTAGGCACACTTATTGCTGGCCGCGGGTTGTGGATTCGATTCACACTCAAGACAATGAATCTGTTTGTGTAAGCTGGAGTTTCTATACAGTATGAAATAATCAGTATCATATTTAGAAATGTGAACATACAGTACATAAGCTGTGAAATGACCATAGCACAGACTTCCAATTTTAAAATATAATAGCTGAATTGATTCGACCTAAATTATTATTGTTGTTATTTCTTCGAGATAACATGGCGCTGTGCGAACTGGCCCAATACACATTATAAGTAAATATTCTGACGCTGAAAGGGTTGGCTAAACATTACCCTTCAGAAGGACGTTCGATATCGTATTCAGATATTACAAAGCAAATATTAAAGAAATGTTCAAGGTAGTTTGGATGTTATTGTTGTCGTGTCGTCTCCCCGGGCCCTTGCGAATAGGTTTCTGTCTTGGATACGATAGGTACTAAAATGTTTTACTATCGACTATTATGCTTTTACATAAAACTGTAATAATACATATCTAGATATTGCGATCTTTAACCAAGAACGTCGGATACCGTTGTCATCAGTATCAAGACTTATGTATGTGCATGCGTGGATTTGAATCCCACATTCTCGGATGGGCTATAGAAAGAAAGAAATCGGTTCCGTACCTTTATATAGCATAACATCACGCCTGTATTTTTCACAATGGGTAGGCAGAGGAGTGCATTACACTTCCAGGTTACGTCTTGCAACATTTATGTTATACGTGCCACCAAGGAATGGGGAAGTCGGCCTATATGGCAACAACACTAAGGCTGGAGTTGATGAGGAACAATTCTACTTTGCCTCGACTCGGGGATCGAACCCAAATTCTCCTGAACAGCAGTGGTGATTGCAAACATTAGGCCAAAAAAGTAGTCATATTAATTAAATACATAATTATTATATAAAAGTACATAGTCTGTCTACTTATTACGTGCCAGTAAAATATAAGAAAGTTTAACAATAAATCATATATGACTTTCCCCCTTTTATATGTAACACGTTTGAAGTTGTTAATACGTTCACAGAAAACTTCTTACCTGATAACAAAGTTTCATTTACTCAAGCTTTATGTATGTCCGCTTTCATACTGCTGTACAACGATATAACAAGAAACATTTACTGACAAAAATAGTCTCAATCTAGTAACGTTTCAGATCCGACAGAACTGAACGATCTAAGGTTGATTCAAAAAATATATATTTCTTATATCAAATTATATTCAATGCACACATAAAAACCACAAGTGCCACCCCTATTTTATTATGAGCCATGAAAAAATATTTAATCTCATTACAATAAAACCGACAGCCCTAAAGGATTAGCTACTGTGACCACATTTTTGGTCCTGTTTTTTTCTTGTGGTGCCCCATTGAATATGTCACAATAGGTACTTATGTGCAGATGTCCCGAGGGGGTTACGAGTTTGTCGTGATCTCCTTTTTATCATCAAACGTTTTGCGTTTTATCATGTGATAAAATTTAGTTGTTTTGAGGGTAGTTTTGAAAAGGTGGAGATCATTTTGTCTAATTTACTTTTCCTTTGGAATTGCAAACCTATTTTGAAATTATCGGGAGTCGTTCGATGTTAGCCATTTATTATACAAAAAGCTATTTGTAAATGTTTAATATAGAATTTAACAGATGGATCGTGGTAGTGTAGTAGTAGGCACCTCTCTACGTATCCCTTCGGGGAGTACAGGCATGAAGATAAAAAAAAATTATGTACTTGAGGATTGTTATACAGAATCCAAACAAAGCTGAGCTTTTTATTTTATGTAACAAAATTGTTAAGGTTGTAAGGTTTCGATTAAATTGTTGGATTAGTTTTAACAAACAACATCGGTATTGTTCTTACCGTTACGATTATCTAATATTAAATTTAACCGTATTCTTACCATATATAACATAACACATATCAAATAATTCAGTTTTTGACATTAAAAACAGAATTAACCTTTATATATTATTGGAAAGTTTTTTAATCTTTAATCTTTTTATTGTGACCATAATAAATTCATCCGGTAATCGGATGAACAAACATTTCGTTTTTATTATACCCCGTTAAACTGTTTTATGCCTGTTGATAAATATTAATATTTGCACAAAAAATAAAACAAAATACAACCAAACAGCTTAGACCCGTAGATACGGGATTACTTGACTTTTGTCTTACTATGAACCATTAATTTTTGGTTGCAATATAAAACGTTGTATGTCGTAAAAAAATTGAATTACTTCAAAACAGCAGCTATATCACTCTATGTGAAATGTTGACTTTGTTCAATTAATAAGTTCGGTGATATCGTGGACAATTTGACATGCTTTCAAGGACAACAAGAGGACCGTAGATCACTAGTTGTAATACCGGTATCATAGACTCGCGCTCACACAAAAAAGCACACACAATGTAGTCATTCATATTCAGAACAGATAAGATCATTATTCAACACGTCAACATAAATAATACGTTATAATGTTATTTTTACGATAGAACTTAGTTTTTTTTATTGTTCATCGCTTGCAGATATAGTCCCTTGTGTTGAAAGCACACACACACCTTTGGTAACACACCACCACAGACCGAATTTCGAAAACGACTTGACAGTGTACAAATACTGATTCTGAATAATTTATTTAGTTCACATTTTGTTTTGATGAAGGATTTTATTTATCATCATTAGGTTTTTTCTTAGATCTTTCAATGTCCTTTAGATCTCTTCGCTATCTTTACATAGTCATGCGTGTTTTAAGATACAGATCATCATCATCGTCATCAGCCATCTCAGTCCACTGCTGGACATAGCCCTCCCCAAAAGGGGGTTTATTAGGTATTTTATTATATATTTTTTTATTTTTACTAGATACAGATACACATTAGAATCTTATTCTTATATTGTTCTCAAAGATGTGAAGCCTTCTATCCTTCATTTGGTTAGCGTGGTAGACCGTAAGCATAACGCTTCTTGCTTTTAAGAAGAGACGCTGGCATAATGAGAGGAGAAAGAAAAAGTTGTGGTCCCAAAATCGAATCCCAGACAAATATGATTTAGCATCTGATTCTCATTGTGCATGGATCAAAACCGGTGTACACGGTTTGACACACGTCAACTTGAAGACAGCTTGCTGATCAGCAAAGCAAAGAACCACAGATTGCTCATTAGCATAATCCCCAACGCGTACCGAACATGTAGGGTCGCCCTTATATCATTTGATGGCCAAAAAACCTTTTGTTATCTTTATAGTTTGCCAATGTAGGATACGATGGATTATATTGGTTTTTTTTTTTTCAAATTCTCTGCACTATTTTTAAAAATAGAACTAGCTTTTGTGTCTTACTACGAAAAATCGTTATTAGGGATGAAATAAAATTGTCTTACAGTTAATATTTACATCCATAATTATGTATAATATATGTTTTTTCGATTTTAGTTATGACATAGCAATATTGAAAGGGTTACTGGCAAGTAGATCTTTTGTTCGTTGTAAAAATGGGTTTTTCCTTAAGATAAATGCAATTTCGATTTCGTAAACAGCTTTCAATATCGTTTCCAGCAACTACTTTAATTGCAACTAAAATGCCTTAGAACGTTTATTTATACGTCAATTGCTAAATTCAAGATTTCTCCATTATTACCTAAGTACCAATTAGTTCATACTTTGATATTTTCTTCTCAATTTAAAATTTTCCTAATTAAGATTCTTTAACGGAAGAAATTGGATTGTAGATTTAGGTCTTTTCGTAACATAACACTCTTAAGGGTAGTTTTAAGATTCCATTTTGAATGTAGATATGTATTATTGTTATGAAGGAACTTGTGAAGGTAAACATCGCTTGAAAGCTGGCGCGTCTGAGCGCTCTCATTAATAATTTGTAAAGCATCTCACGTCTGCTAATTCTTAGTTTACTATGTTAGACGTTAATTCCATTTGAGATGACAACGTAACGTTTAGGAAAAAGCCGACTTTCTCAAAATACATTTATTATCGCAAAAGACCAAGTCGTTAATTGCTCCAGACCTGTAACGTCTTATGGCTTGTTATAGCTGCGCCTTAGTTGGATTCACTTAGGTTTTCAAGTCAATTAGGTCTATTTTATGGTCCTGCATCATCATTTGAAAGATACTTGTTAGGTGCAGAAGTACTCAATAACTAGCTCTAGGAAGTACGGAATTTGGGAATAGCTTTCACTACAACTAACAGGCATTCTGTTGTTACCTCCATTAATGGTAAATATTGTTCTTCATAATAGAAGTAACCTAAAGCAGATGAAACCGTTGGTTCATTATTAAGATGGTGTTACATAGGAAAGACCAAGCGTGAATAAGACAAGAAAAGAGATTAATGCTGTACATTAAAATGAAAAAGAAGTAATTATAAGGAATATAAGCCAAGAGATAAATCAAGCAGCGTGAGATCGCATGGGAATAATATAACGAGATATGTACAAACAACGTTACAGCACCGACAATGAGCGGTAAAATGGGTTCATAATGTTGAAGCGAAACTTCTTTTGAGGATTCCATATCATTATACGTCAGAAGACTTGCGGGTTAGGCAGAAACTACCATATATCTCTATTTACAATCATCACGCTCATACAGGCACGCAGGTTTAAAAACTTCTGACTCCTCCATCGGCCAGTATCTGACCTCTTCGTCTCCCTCGGAACCTGCTTCTACATTCTCATTGTATATATGTGATCGATCTATCATCTTCAATCTTCATGGCCCAACTATGGGAGCATAGATATCAAACCGCGCTAAACTGGATTCTGTTTAAGCGTCTATATACAAAATACCGGTTCGTCCCCGTGTAATTAGACACGCGGCGTGTCCGATGGAGATCGCTAATCTCTTTGCAAATAACCACATATTATTATTATTGTTATTTGCATTTAGAATTACAGGGGTTCTGTTTTAGGGGGATGATACTGATGGGTGAGTATGCTTTTCGAGTCATTCGGATGGAGTATTGAAATATATATTTAGGAATAATATCTGCAGTCAACTATGATATATAACTTCGGATTCGTGAGATGCATGCTCAGAACGATTCTTATAGGTAGCGAAATCTTGAAGTTCTGTGTGTAAAAATGTCTATGGTCTCATTAATGTAACCTTTCTTATACAATAAACTGATATTGAATTAATGTCTAGTTGTTCGGAGAAATCAAATTACATCGGAACAAGTCTCGTAAATGCTTAGATATGTTTGCATCTTTCTATACTAACACAAAATTATCCCCACTGACCTTGAACCAAAACTCGAATACCTTGAAAAACAAATCTTATTAAATAGGTATTTACGTAACACCACGCCTGTAATCCCCGAAGGGGTAGGCAGAGGAGAGTAGTGCACCGCCACGTTTCACTAGTTACAGTTAAGTCCCATAATGGAATAGGTAGTGAGTAAATAGGTAACACCGTTTAAATACCTAAATAGGTATTTGAACGGTGTTTACCAAAACGAGTGCTTTCATATTTATTTTTTTTGATTACATCACAAAAATGTCGTCCCGATATGTCCGATACACTTCGCAACCGCGGTCACTACAACGAGTAGCCGTAGGGCGGCCACAATTTTGTCACATGCGGTCTCAGAGGGTGCATTGAATATTTTTAGGGGATGTCTTTTTTTGTTCCCATTAATAATAGCATAGATACTCGAATTGGGTATTGTTTGGCGGTTCAAAGGAATCAAAGGGCCCTCCGTATATAAGTGTCTTGTTTGCACTTCAATGTGAATTTGTCTTTTTTATAGCTTAAAAAAAGTAGAAATGAATGTGATAACAGCGGTAGATCCACGTGTACACCAGATACAGAATATACACTGCATTTATACTAACATTCTAACATTGCTTATGATACTAACAGCACTATTCCTGGAACCCCGTAGTCAATTAATTATAAGTGGTAATCTAATCCAGTAAGCAGTGATAGCTTAGTAGTTAAGAATTCAGCCCCTCACTCCTGGGGTGCCGGGTTCAAATCCATGGCGCGCACCTCGTTACAAAAAGTGCGATTTTAATTTAAATAT
>DWMG01005042.1:0-10481 GCA_018244855.1 Elbella merops | reverse complement strand
TCAACTGTCAGAAACAATGTATTTTGCTCCCCTCGTCACGAAGCTGAAACTTGTGAAGGGTATCATGTCGGGAACTACGATTTATTTTTAAGCGAATTATGAATTTTCTGGGTACCCACAACAATTATAAAAGAATATTTTTAAAGTCGCTTTAAATGCCACAATTTTATCAACAACAGAAAACAGAACAGAACTCTCTTTTATTTATACAATAATTTCATTTTCGAAACAAACAATACTTCTAAGCAATATTAACACAAACATACAGTACCTACTTAGATCTGCAAAGTGTCCACTGAAAAGTACATATATGTACATCATTCATCAGATCATTCAGATTATGTTTTAATTAAGATATAGTATTTTTTTTTAATTCATGATGCCGTAGTTATTAATTATCATATCGTATCAATAACTATTGATCGCAATGTCCCGCCAAAACCAAGTTAATTTTCATTACCGAAGTTAATTTTTGTTGATCACATCAATTTCCCACTGAACGACATCTGTTTTGTTTTATAATCAGCAAACGAGTGTACAATCATCTGACTAATTATAATGATACTGATTTTAAACAGACCTGTTATCAAAAGCGGTTACACGAAAAATAATAAAGACATTCGTTGACATTCCTGACGCTACTCGTATATTTTCTACTTGTGTGTAAGCCTTTCATCTATCAAAACACAATAATGCTTCTATTGCCGTTAAATAACTGCTTTACTTTTTTTTAAATTGTTGTTAACGAGCAGAACGCAGTCACGATTGGGTTCTGCCGGCCATAGACATTACAACCGACCTGTAATAAGACTCAATAAAAAAGTTATTAGTGTATGTTAGTTCTCTTTGTATAATTTGTCGATAAGACTGTTTCATATGTATCGGTAGCTACAAATTCTCTAATAATCTGTTATATATACCATATTGACATTGGTGATGTTCTAACAAATAGAAGTTTTGAAGAAAAACATAATAATTTTATTCATAAATAAAAGACATTTTAAACTGTATTCTAAAGATAGATACTTTCGCCATCCGTCATTTTACTTTGACAACTGCGGCCCACACGTTTACAGACACAAATTAGACATTTTTTCGTTTTGACAAAATAAACAAACCTTTCATATTTTCTGTTATCACCTACGCAAGAAATCCCTGAAAGAACAGTTGACGCATTGCTTAGAAAATATAAATCCATTCGCTTTTAAAAAGTACATAAGCAGATGTTCAGATGATAATTTGTTATGAAGTTGGAAAGTCAATAAAGGGCCTTGAGCGATATAATATCGCCGAATTAATGCCACCCTTCTGAACAGCGTTGGCGTCGCGGAGATGAAAGGAGATATCAAACGAGGTGTTTCAGACGAACAATTGCCAACGTTACGTTTTGGACAGAAATTAATATTTATTGCCATGAAAAAAACCATTAAAAAAACAACTAACAACAAATTACACCTTACAAACTAAACATAGGCAATAGGGGATGACTCAACCGACTTTTGCAGAGCTGAAACGAGACCATAGATAGTCACGTGCAGCGATGTTTTAATAAATTAATTAATTGCAAATTACCACTACGTTTTAATATATGCAAAATCAAAAATATAAAGAAGAAAAATTTTATTTTCGTTCCAAAACGGAAAGACCATATGAATTCAGTACTTACATTAACCGTCATAATTATCGCGGCGTCATACCATGCAGATGTGTAATGGCTTTATATCTGGAATGAGTTTTGGATTGGATTAACTTTCCCCTTAGTTTCTATGTTTAGTTTTTGTGTTATTGTGTGGTTAACACACAATTCTCTGAGGATGAAACTATAATTGGACATAAAAATTCATAGTAAAAAATCTATTTTTAAATGAAAGGTTTACTTTGGCAAAGTATAAATTACATAAACGTATGACGGACGTATTAAAGGACTTACAGCAAATCCAATCATGACACAGACATGAAGATACAGACTTACAGACATGCAGGTGATAGACCATGTACTGCAGGTGTTCGATTCGTCCAAACTATTACCACTGCAAGACCTATTTCTACCGTGACACAATTGTTTAATTAAAATTTATAAATTATTAAATAAAAAAATTTGAACATTTTTTTTATTTAAGCCCTATGTCCAACAGTGGATTGAAACAGGCCAGTGATGATGATGATGATGATGATGATGAACATTTTTTTAAATAACAAACATAAAGCCAAGTTAAAAAAATCAGAAATATCTTCTTACGGTGGTAAAATTGAAATTGTCTATACTACAACATCAACATTTCCAATTTACTGACCCTCTAGCAAGTTTTCAGTAAAGAAACATAACACAAATTATATTTATACTAAATAAACGTACACGTTGAAAATTTTATTCGCAGAATTATACGTGTTCCTATTATAACGAAACCACTTAGTATTAAATTCGGAAATGATTCTCGAACTTTCCCCTTGATTGTATTGCAGTTTCCAGAAAGTAGCAAACATTGCTTAATACAAAGTAACACGACTACTGCAAGTTTTGAGATTACATATTTTGTACAATCATTGTTCAACTATAAAACAGGGAATGCACTATTTTTTCTGTTAGCAATGTTTGCATTGCAGTAGGTATCCCATTTTGAAAGTTACAGGAATAACTGTCAAGACATTCAAACTTAATTCTCTGCGATATTTTTCAAAATATAGCCGATTTCATGAATGTTTATCGCAGCCTATAGAAGTTTATTTTATTGCCACGCAGGTCTGACAATAAACGAAACTAATTACATAAAGGCTAATGATACTTCTTACCCCATACAATATTTAAAACGACGTAATTTATAGAGTATTCAAATCGTCATCGTCATCAGCCTATTTCAGTTTCAGTTCACTGCTGGATATAATCCTCCCCCAATGAACGTCATCGCGCCCTGTCCTCGGCTTGTCGCATCCAGTATCTGCCTGCATAAAATTAAACCATCATAGTAAAATATTATTGTTAAATTAAAGGTAAATAGTTATTTTCATTAAACTTTTCAATCTCATAAAATCTCTTTTTTTAACAAGGTTACGGTAAAAATATTTATACATAGTTACATATTTACTTATGGATGTTCTATAAAATACGTACATACTTCATATACATATATTCTTACTCTCGTCCGCGTAAAGCGACATCACATTTTACATTTGCGCGACATGAATACAGAATGAAATGTTATGCAAAAATCATTCCATGTAACATACGAATTGCAACGGGTATCCGAAATTCACGGCGCACAGATAGCGAAACAAAAGGTGCTTTTGGCGAGAAATGTCACGCTGAAATTTGGCGGGAAATCTTAGAAGAAAGAAAGCGCGTTTATTGTTTGCACCAATTTTCTTGCTGTGGTAATGTGAAATATAAGACAATTATATTTATTAAAACAAACATAACGCAAGATTTGTTCATTATATGTATATATAAAATTGTGCATGCTTACAGTTCATTCATTTTAAAGATGGATACCCTTTGGTAGACAACGGATTTCTAATGTTAAAATATTTAAAATGTTCTTTACAAGGCTGCTTTCTGAGTAACGTAGATTTATGTTTAGATTAAAACTGGCCGTGTTCATTTTTATTGTTAAAGTACGTGCGAGTAGCGTAATGAAATAAGCAAAACTGTGTGACTACCGGCAAATGTCCGAAATACGGATAAGTGAGTTACAACGCGTTCTGGAAACTCGTAACGTTTGACCTGCACAATTTATAAACGCAAGCGTAAATATTTTAATCAAAGTAATATGTTGTTGTAATAATAATATAATCATACAAGAAACAGACATCGTCAGTCTACATACTTCAGATACATTTGTCGATTGACAGTACGTCTTGAGAATAATAAACGAAACAGAGAAAATATGTAAAAAGTATAACATTATACAAAAAATTAAAAAATTAAATGTTTTATAAAAAGATATGAATATTTTTTGATAATTATGAACTATATATAAATCTAATAATAATCGTCACTAAAAACTGAAATAAACCTACTACTACTACGATATTCTACTTTTATGAATACATAGATATATCCTGTGGTGTGATGGTTTGATGGGAATTAATACATACATATCTTCACACCAGGTCCATTACGAGGTAGGCAGAGACCAATATAAAGCATTAAAAATAACATAACATTAAGCATTAATAGGAAAAATATACCGATGTATTCATTTTTTTTCTAGGTAGTATAAAAGTGACATATTCTAGGCCTCCAGGTAATAGTAGCAATTTCTTATTATTTTCGTTTGCTGACGCGTTTAACTTAAGCCAGACCGGTATGAAGCTAAAAAGCTGTATTGCAGTCAAGCGGTTATCCGTCTAAGACTATCCGATTTTGTCCGGGACAGCGTTCCGGATATTATTTCAGCGTCACATTTATCTAGCGCTGTTACACTTTACTGGATTCATTCTTCTGTATTTTTCTTGTGTTCTTTGGTACATAGCGTAAGTTAATAATTCTAGAAGATAAATTATTAAAAGATGATTCCAGCTCATATGCAGAGCGTGGATATTATGGACAAAACCCCTTTGGGGGCCCCCACCTATATCAGTGAGCTTAGAGAGGTCTTTTGATAATGATGATGTTGATAGTGGTGATGTTGATAATGATGATAATAATGATAATGATAATAATAATGATGATGATGATGATAAGGAGGATGATAAGGAGGATGATAATGATGATTATGATATTACGTGACAGATCTAGTAGACACGCACACTTATAATTATTGTTTAATTGCTGAAGTATTCATTAATGAAATTATTCTGTTTGTTACCTAATTATATAATTACAATTTTAACTGGTGTTTCGTGTACCTATATTTCAATAATAACTACGCTTTAAAATTAAGGGCAACTGTTGTTTATAGTAATGTGTTTACATTCCTGAAAATGTGAAAATGATGAAAACTCTACATAGACTATGGGTTGCTATTAACATTTTCAACACGGGAAATAAAGTTTTATTACCAATTATCCTGTACCTGAAAATATCTCTCATTTCACATTTCGGTGTGTGTAAAATTAGCTCAATTTGAAAGGGACTTTACAGGTCAAAGGAGTCACGGACATGACATGTCACTGATTTTAGGGACGGCCAAAAACACTGAAATTGAAACTTTTGTATCTGTATGTGTCTAACAATGTAGTAGCGAGGATAAAGTCCTTACATAAAATATGTCTTGACAATATTATTTTCAATAATTATTACATACATAATACTGTTTTAAATAAAATATAAATGTTGTCTGTTTTGATTTCCGTAGACTACTTTCTTGGAATTTTAACAATACGTCACACTGTCCCTCTGATAAACTCCAATATGTTTTTTAAAGTTTGCCTGTCTAGTTGGTTGACCGGCTACAAGCGAGACCGCTGATCTGGAAGTCCTGTTTTCAATTCCCGGGTCGGGTCCTATTGGATTTTTCAAACACAGATTTTCTAATATGAACTTGGAGTCTAGATCTGTGCGCGGTGCAGGGCAACAGCCTCTCCACCTATTCCATTTTGGGACATATCTGATGAAACATGGGCGTGCACTACACTCCTCTGCATACTTCTTCAAAGATTATTCACCAGCCATGTTACGTTATTTGTAAGATATTATATTTATTATTCTGCTACGTAAACCCTCACGTACCTTTACACTTCAATTCACCCGTAAAGCGAAATTTCATTGATAATATATATTTACCCTATTTTATAGGAAGGCCCACAATCTATTCCGGCAACATTTTCACTTAAGCGAGAAAAATGGATAGGTGCGGCGTCAAAATGTTTTTCCTCTCGCAAAATAGTCTTTGCGAAATGAGAACCTCCGAATCACAATAACCGTGCGGATCCGGTGTCACTCCCCGGGCACGGCTCGATCAGGTAGCATTAATGAGTTCAGGTCCTGTCAGGTAAGTCTATAATGACAGACTATTGTTACGATCAACACGGAGCTACACGTAATAATTTATTGTTCACGTTTATCGGAATATAGATCATTCTTACGTCGCACATTTCCGAAAACAAATCTCGTGACCGAATGATTACCGAGAAGAGAAGGGAGCCGAGAACCGAGCCTGAGAACCGAGATCATAATAATTAGGTATTACGAGTAAGTCAACGACTAACTTCTTTACACTTGAGCAACGATATTTGTTTCACAGCTTGGAAAAAAACAAAGATATCGTACGACATATATTCATTGCGTAAATCAACTAATTTTTCAACGCATTTTTTTCTATTTGGTCATAGTTTCTCCAGGATTGTTAAGGTTAGGATAGAACGTATTAAAACGTATAGTACTGCAACGGCCGGCCAGCGTTGAGCCGAAAGAATTTAACTTGTGGTTATTTTTAATATTTAAGTATTTCGACTGTTTAGATGAACTAATTTCATATTCCATAATTTCAGTGACAAAAAGATATTTTATCATTCTAGTTAAACGCAAAGAAGCACGGCACGTATGGAAGGATAGGGATATTTGGCACTCTGTGATCTCTGCCTACCCCGTAAGGGACATGGCGTAAAGATATATATGTTGTTAAACGCAGACTTAACAATCAACGACAACCTAGATACAAATAGAAATTATGATCGTTATTAATTTCCATTCAATGTACTAAAGATGTACAATTAAGTATACAAAGCAAGCAAACAAAACTAATCCAACATTTCGAAAACGAAAGAGACCCACCACTTTACCGCGTTTTAGGTGCTACAAAAAAAATCGTAAAAGCTTTCCCAATAAAAAGTGGAAACTTTATAGCTGTGGGCATAAAATTGGGCACTGAACGGGTGGTTAGAAAAGTTACGTTTTACGAGGATCCATCAACATACAGAACCTGAATCTCGCATCGGATTCGACACAGCGTATGTTTTAAAAAAAATTACGATCGACCAGCTGTCACATCTACCTATATTCACATAAAAATATTACCATTAACAAAGATTTTAATGTCGTACTGCATTCGTATATAAAACTATAAACAAGAATTTAGGACCCTTGTGGACTATACATATGTCCATATCTGCTTAGTTCATTCAAACAATATTTACACACCGACTCGCGTTAAACCACTATAAGAATAGAATTGCTGTTCACAAATTTCAGTATCCTATAACACCCGCAAAGAAGATGATAATGGACCTTATGCATGTTCTATTATATTACTTCAATAAACACGGTGTAAAAATCAATTTTAAGAAAACACGAGATTGGTAAAAGATTTCTCTCGATTTTTCTATTCAACAAACGATTTTTCACAAGTGATCGCCAGCGCCAATAGACATCTGCAAATGACATCAAATAGGAATAGGACTGTTTGTGTCAGTTTCATTAATGTTAGGCATAAGTGAGGTATCGGCAAGCCGAGGACAGGGCGCGATGGATCTCATTGGAAGAGGCTTATGTCCAGCAGTGGACTGAGGCATGTTAATGATGATGATGCGGCTGATGAATGAGGTAACGGGACCGCAGAAAATAGGACTGTTAGTGTCAATGGGTTAATATTTGGGGTTAATATTATAAGCACCTATATCCTAGTATGTTAATAAATCTCTACTTGGTTGACATTTGTCAGTGTAAAAATAGTCAGAATTTATTACATTTCAAGTTGGTCACATACGCGTCGACACTCCTGGAGAATGAGATGTCGTCTCTGGTAAACACTTGTATCAGCAACCAAACCCTTCAACCCCTGACACGAATTATTTCAATAATTATTATTTTATGGTAATTGCCTCGTTGGTCTAATAATTGCAAGCGTGCTTCTGACTAAAATGTCCTGGATTCGAACTCCGGATCGGGCAAAGTATTATTGGCTTGTTGCACATAAAATTCTGAGAAGTATCGCGGAGTCCGGATTTTTGCCCGGTGTATGGCAATAGGCTCACACCCTATTCCATATTGGAATAAATAACATAACTAATGAACGGCCAAAATCTACTACAGTGATCTTCCTACCCCTAGAGGGAAATAATATTGTGATACAATATTGTCTCAGGTAAACCGTATACATATTCCACCGTCTATCCTATCACCCATATAATTTCCACCTGAGTTATTTCCTCCGTTCCCCTTATAATTGTATTGTGTCGTGCGCCAGGTAAATTATCGGGTTCCTTGTATATCTTCGTAATATAATACGTTTGTATTGAACGAGAAAGTTTTGTAGGCAACATATAAACTGTAATAATACCCATTGTTTCTTGCATAAAACGTTCCGTTACTCGTTTCACCCTTAATGTGTCTAGCATCTCATTTCCTAAATGTACCTGGCAGTTTGTGGTTGATGAAAACCTTACCGGACCTTACTTATTTCCTTTAAATCATACTTCTCAAATAAAACCTTTTAGTATAACTTATTTCTTGAAAATCCGTATTTGGTCTGTCCAACGAGTGCAGTTCCATTTTAAATCCATACACGCACGCACGTACGCATGCACGCACACAAGCATACACGCACACGCACGCACACACACGTCACTGAGCTCAATGTTCGGCTCTTCGCATCCAACCACTGCCAGCCTTTACGTATATCGTCACTCCCCCTAGCTGGAGAGCGTCCTGAGCTACGTCTTAAGTCCTCGGAGTAAAGAAAATTTTAAAGCAAAACTGTATATATGGTCTATACAAGTACATAAAGCGTGTCATGTTTAATGACGTTATAGTATACTTAGATATTATAGATAGAGATATATTTTGGCATTCGTGCTCTATGCCTATCTCGAAAAGGACTTAGCGTGATGATATGTATGTATAGTATACTTAATACGTAAATTGTAAAGTCAGTAGTTAATCCTCTCCTTTTAATTATGGAATCAAATATTTATTTCACAAATGTAATGAAACGATGAAAATCCGATATAATGGTAATACTTCCTTTAGAATCAAAGTTAGCATTCTAGTCGTCACTTAAGAAAGTCGGTCTTGCGAATAAAAACTTGAATAAGGTATCACGAAAGAGATTGACAATTTATCGTTCGTTCTAACGAACGAGTTAGTAAATGAATGGCATTCACTAACTCATTCGTTCATTTGATCAATCAATTAATTATTATCATATCGTAGCTAGGATTAACATCAAGATTTTTATCTTCACGGTAAACAATGCATTCTATTTTTCGGAACATTTTCACTTCATGCTCTCTGCCTACCTCGTCAAGGACTTGGCATGAATATATATATTATGTTTGTATTTTCTTCTATAAAATCCTCAAATAATGACTGTAATATGTGGTCACGGTTACGATGGAGATATTACGCCGGCTAATTGTGGCTGTATTTATTTTGCGAAGTTAAGTCTCCCGCAGTCAAAACCACCAGTAATGGTAAATGATTATTACGCTATGCTAAACAGTCATGTTGAGTAAATACCAAATAAACGGCAAGTAGCTGTCAAATAATTGTTATTTCTGACTACCACTTCGAGAGCAATTAACCCAAAATTCTTGAAGGAATTGAAATAATAATTTATGTATTTTCTTGCGCTGTTCCTTTTCCATTTCTACAATATTCTTAAACGGTGCTTACGGATATTGAAACGGAGTAAATCTACAGAAGAGTATCTTTTATATTGATAGAAAATTACTATTGACTGCATTTTTTTTGTCCTACTTATAAGTATGGATCTTTCCTACTGTACTGAATCAGTGCGGATTAGCGGAAAATTTGGCTCAATTTGAATCAATTTGGCTATACATCCATTCTTTCTAGCCTGTAACGAAGTGGATGCTTTTAAGATCTTCAATAATATATGTCGATTGTTACCGAACGAGACCAACTGGGACCGATTGTTGAAGGTCATTTTGGAGGCACGGCAATGCTGGCGAAAATTGACCTTGACTGGTCTACCGTTAGTGAATTTATAGCACCCTACATTACTTAAAATTACGTTATATTTGAAATATACAACGACAACAAAGCAAGGATAGCTTAACAAATTTACAAGGCGTATATTTTATAACTGGTTGCTAACACTGGTACCTTTTTGTTTATGAACAAAAAAAGTCAATTTTAACGACCAAACCAGGAAAATTACGGCGCAATTTATTATTTGCATAATAAATCGCTTCAAACATGCGATAACGGTATCCACGCGACATGTTCATTTTGTAAACCTGTGCTGTGACTTTGAGTACACGAAAGAAATAATTAGGTATGTTGTACACGCTTATAACCATGAAGTCTAAAAATGTTTCGGGCAAAAAAATTCAATCAAGCCCCAGTTTTTCATAAGCACCAAATATCAAAGGTTTTAGCTACCAAGTAGACCATAACTGAGGAGATTCTATATAAAGTTTTCAACAAATAATGTAGGTACTCGCATACTCCTTATCAATGCGAATTGACATTATCATGATCAAGGGCAAAAAAAATAGTAATATGTGCTGAGAGAATAGTTCAGTGGTAGTGTTTGCATTGAACAATATTTTATTTCGAAAAAAGCTAATACGCAACACTA
>DWMG01005041.1:0-10481 GCA_018244855.1 Elbella merops | reverse complement strand
CGTGAATTATCGTGCATCATTCGGCAAACTTCCCGGCATATGCATTCGGCAAAATCGTGATTCTGTTTTTAATTTGCAATAAACTATAATATGAATACAAAATGAATGTCCCGAATTTTATAAATCCTAAACATATGTTAGGTATATCCATGTTTATAATACTCGATTTCGGTATGCAATAGAAATTTTAAATATACTTAAGTAAGTTTCGGTTTCGGTTTCGGCCGAAACTGTGAGCGAAGCCGAAAGTTCGGTTTCGGTTGAAAAACTTGTTTCGATCGGACCCTAGAGAGTAACCAAATGTGTTTCCCAGAAAAAGTTCTTTGACATGACCTGACCAATATTGTATAAGCATGTTGTATGAAAGCAAAACACGTAACATCGATATAATTAGTGGTAAATGTTTATAATACATATTCAGCAAACATGATACTTTCATTGCATAAATTTGTGGTTTAATACCTTCAGTTTTATGCACACAGCTAATATTTGGGTGTTATTATAAAGAAATTAATTTTAATACGCAACATTTACCTATAAAACGTAATTGTATCAACTGTCAAAATCATATATTATTATCATAGAGCGAATACTCTATTACATTTCCATTTCGTTTTATAAACAATAAGTATCTTAAAATATTCCGTTCGACAGATACACGTGCTCCTAACAACAGTGGAATGTTAAAGTGTACCTGTACTTTTTCGTCAACTAATTGTTTTATATTGACAATACTAAGCGGAATCCATGGAAACAACATTGGTCATAAAAAAAAAAAACAAAAAAAAATCGTGGGAAAATTCGCAGTCGTAACACATTTTTCAGTAGTGTGAAGGACGTCGCTTGAGAGCAAAATTGAGTTTGAATCAGTGTCCATATTTATACGTATGTGTATATATATGTATTTAATAGGTTATATGGTAACTTAGCAACGCCTCCCCCAGGTGAGCTCATACGTGTTGCATGTACGTCATCCCGCCGACCCAGTGACCTGCGCTCGGCGATCAATGACGACGAGTGAGGGAGACACCATTCATGGCAACACCCTTAATTGAATGTGCCTGGAGCACTCTTGAATCGTGTTATGTACATTAATAATATTTTTTTAAAGTATAGGTTGATGTAACAATTCGTAATGCAATGATCAGCTAAGTAGCGCAAAGCTCGGTCGGCACTAAGTGACGGGACCGCCCGTGACAATGCCTTACTGAAAATAACATCTGAAAGTTATATCATAAACATATTTTTATAATTTAGCGAAAACAATTACACTATTGTAGAGGTATTCAAAATCTGTATATTGGTGGCGACCATTTTATTGCTCGAAAATACTAGTATACCTAGGTACGACTGAGTTCAATCACGCACAAACTGATACAAATACATTCATACTACGAGTATGTTGTACTAACAACACTAAAGTTCTTAACAGTGTGTTTCTGATAACAGTTTTAGATTTCTATGGGCGTCAGTGGCATTAGTGTCCTGCTCGCTTGATGCTATCTTCATATAAAGAACTAAAAAATCTGATCAATGTTACTATTTAAGTCGTCACGTATGCGCATTAAAAGACTGATGGTAAATTATAAAAGCAAACATCTTACTGTCCATTTTCAATGGATATTTTCAACAAAGCAAATGGGTTTAAATTAAATAAATTGTACGTTTATGTAGTTAGCTACGCCACCCCTTGGCACGGGTTGCCTGTACGTCATCTCGGCGACCTACTGACCTGCCCTCCCCGATCAATGGAGTCGAGGGTGCCATTCATGCTACGCCTCGTTAGCTTCAATGCAAGCGTAGCTGGCGGAGATTTGAATGAAATCCCGTCAGTAAGAGAATGGTGAATAAAGCGACCCCCTAATATCAACTCTCGTCTCGCAGAAATACCGTACTTACGGAAGAATTTGAATAATCAAAAAATCTATTGGAAAGACGCTTTATGCTATACTTCATCGCTTTTAGTTCAGGTAGCTCGGCCGTTTCGAAGATAACATGCATTATATTAACGACACTAATTTAGTTTTATACTGTCTAAAATCTAGTTATGTTATCTATGACAGATCCAGGATACACATTTAAGAACAGATTTTGGATGTGAATCTTTTAAATTTCATCCCAAAATAGATGAACCGAAAAAGATGCAACATGGCATTAGGCTTAATTAGGTTCCCGCGCACACGCAGTGCAACAGGTAGTAATTGAAAAAGTTCACAATTCGAGTGAAAGAGTTGCACGAAAAGTGATCACAGGTGCGGATGTTTGGACAAGCGAGTGCTGAAAACAGCCTGTTTGAGCTCGCAAATGGCGTTTATCTATACTTCACCAATATTCACACAGAGATGAGGAGACGCAATTATGTCACAGCCACGAAACTTTTTTTTCACTCTATGTCTTTGGAAGGAAAGATACAAAGTGTAAAGAATATTACAATATGTATATGACTAGGGCCCGCGGAGGGAGCTCGGTGATCTCTAACCTGGATGCTTAGCCTACGGCCATCGGGATTATGAGCGGAAACCTGTTGTATCCTATATAAGAAGGTCTATATCCAGCAGTGGACTCAGACCAGCTGATGAAGATATGACCACAAATATCCGCAATGCAGTGCATCCCAACATACACTGGTGTATGACAACAATACAAAAAAATTACCCTAAGCCAATTACTATAAAGTCAAGTTATCATCATTAATTGTAATTTTTGAATAAAGACGACATGGTAACAAGTAATAAAAATTCGTTTACGTGAATTCATGTCGAATTATTTCACTAGATATTACTGCACCGCGTCCTTTAAGACTTTCTGGAAACTTCTGTACGGCGCACGCAGTCGACAACAGACCGGTACGGAAAGATTTTTGGATGCGGTCCAAAATCCGTAACGCCGTAATAAACAATATAATTCATTTGTTAAAATCAATACAATGCTCTTACATACATATAGTCGTACATAATAGATACAAGGTGTCAATAAATCAGTGGGGTTTGTTTGGAAACCCGTGAATATTTAATATCTTTTTGTAGTCGAAAGCATAAATCGTCCGCAGTCGTTAGTGTAACGACGCGCCGAATGATATATCGGAACGGTATCGAAACACCCGAAAGAATAACGCCACAGCGCTGATAAATTTTACATTCCTTAAAACTTTCATCGGATCGCCTTTGAAGTCGCCCCGATATAAACGGAACGCATAATTCTACATAACACTGACTAATCTTTATAAACGCAAAATATTTGTATGCCAGAATATTATTATATTTTCGTTCTCATAGAAGAAGATTTTGTTCGGATCAATATGAAATCGAGTATTGAATAAAAGTATACACATGTTAAATTGGTATACATACATTTAAGTTACTATATTTTCATTTATATAAATGTTGAAGTTAGTATACATTAACTATTAGTATTATGTATTTAATTGTAATAAGAACGCGAACAGTTTAATTTTGTTCCGATATCACGCTATTAAACGCATATTGGCGATATTGTTTTAATGTGACTCCTTTATAAATAGACATGTAGGTCTCGTTAGACATTGTATTGATAGATATTTGTGTTACAATCAATAGAGAGCGGATGTCTAAATAAAGAACTTCAATAATACTGCGTGTACCTACACGCAGATATTCCGAGCATTGTGTCGAATGTGTTGGATTGTATATATGTACACTGTAGTGCGCTTTTATTTTGAATACATGAGGATTTCAGTTTAACTTTTATTAATGTGATACCTGCCACGAATTTTCATTATCCACCCGGCCCCGAGTTGACTGGTAGAAAATGTCATTTGGTGTTAGGTTCGCCCTTTGGTCACAGCTTGTTATAAAGGTTGACTGCCTCGTTGGTCGAGTGGTTGCATGCGCGATTGCCGATCGGCAAGTCCTAATTCAAATCCCCGGTCGGGTACTATTGGATTTTTCTAATTTAGAATGTCTAGTAGTGACTCGAAGTCTGTTCTGTGCTCGTTGTATGGCAATAGGCTCACCTTCCTCCCGCTCCTATTCCATGGAACTTAACGTGACTGGTGAGGCGTGGCATTGTACTTAATACTACATTCCTCTACCTACCTCTTCGAAGATTACCGGCGTGATGTTACGTTTTGTTATAAACGTGTCATTATAAACAGTTTAAATAAATAAATAACAGTAAGTAATAATATTTTAATATTATTATATGAAATTTTTAAAGCAATTTCTTTGATTTTATTTTACCACCTCTTAATTTTATAAGGAATGTATCTCATTCTTAATTCTTCATTATTAAAAATTAACGGCCTTTACCAAAACGAAGTTTGGAGCCTCACAGCACTATGTTCAATACAGTAAGTCCTCTAACAAAGAATTTAAATTTAATAATTATTCTTAATTTTGAATTATACAGATTTTAATTAGGAAAATAAGCTAAAATACAAGTGATGTACGAGGAATCGATTCATTTGGAATCTTGGAATAGTAGCCTCAAGTCATAATGAGCTAAGTCTTATCTTGAGCCGATTGGACACGAACAGGGGAACGTTTGGAAAGACAATGTCAAGATAGACGTACCTTGCTAACGAGCATGTCGGTCTCGTCGAAGTGCCTGCCGAACATCTTGGGCGACTCGCCGGGGATGGGCTCGATCTTGATGCACACCTCCTGCCCCTTGCGCGCCGTCTCCACCTGCTTGTGGTTCACCTCGATCGACGTCACCAGGCCCAGCTCCACGAACTGAACAAAACACATCGCCCTTTAAATATGCTCCTATATTAATATGTCTAATGAAAATTATATATATATATATATTCCTGTGTATGTAAAATAATATTAACATAACCACTATACATACAGGAGGTTCATTTAATTAATATTGCTCGTCGTCATATTTCATGTTATTGTAGCAGTTTTCTCTTCGTATCAACAATAATGTATTACGAATATGCTATTTTAGAAGTACTGTAAGAACATAATATGTAAATGTTTACGGGAGTAATGTAACAACATAAGATCACGCCTTCATTTCCCCAAGGAAGTCGGCAGAGAAGTGTTTCTTTCCCACGTGTCAATATTTATGTTACATTTTCCATGGATGAGGGGTAAGCTTATTGCCATTCATCATCACTTAAGCCTTTCCCGTTCCACTGCTGGACATAGGCTGCGGCTGGATGAGATCTGCGGAGGATCGGGTGTTGTGGCATATCTTGAGAAAGGCCTATTAACATACACCGGGCACAAATCCAAACTCTATGCTACTACTCGATTTTATATTAGTAAAATCCTAAGTGAAACTAGAACCGTTGGTCGAACTCAGGACCTTTTGATCAGCAATTGTGCTTACAATCACTAGAATAAAGAGGCAATACAGACAGTAGTAGTATTTTATACAAATATATGTAATATCATGTATCAAAATATAATTACCTCTTTACTAGGAACACAAATAGGGGTTCCCTCCTTTACCACACCAGCCTCCACCATGACGCCTGCCACAATAGGATCACGGGAATTGAACACGAACTGAGGTAGGATCTAAATAAAAAAGAATTTTTTAACGTAATGCTTTATAACATTTCTATTTTGCACAAGCAGATCTAAAGATGCCTTACTTAAGTAACGTTAAATGGACAGTGGTTTATAGCAGTCATTTCTATATCATTGTAACGTTCTCTCGTCATTCAAACTTAATGTTCTCTTTATAATTGTAAGCCATATGGTTAACATGGCAACAAAATCTTACAGAAAGGTTGTAAATGAATTGGCTTAATTGCCAATAATATTCGTAATAATATAATATTCGTTACAAATTGCACGATATTTGGCCAGTTTCAATACTTTGGAAAATCAAATTACACACTACCTATATTTTTGATTGGACGGAGTATGATAGTTAAAACAATTTAAGAGGACTCTGTGTGAAGTGTATGTACATGGGTAACTATCCAGCTTACTTTAAGTTTGCAAGGGAATACTGCGATGTGCTTGAATTCCTCGCGCTTCTTCTGCTTCAGCTCCTCGCGGTACGCGGTGAACTTATCGAACAGGTGGTATATGATGTCCGCAGCGAAGATCTTCACTCCCAGCTGGTCAGCCAACTCTTGCGCGTCTCGTTCAATCTGTGAGAAAGGTTATCATGGACCATATTGGTAATATTAATGAAATTGAAATGAAAAATTTGTTAAATATCGTTTTAGGAAAATAATTAACACAGGCACCTCACAATTTGATAAATAACGATATACAAATAATTGCTTAGATACACACTCACCTTGACATCAAAAGCCAAAATGGTGGCATATTGAGAGTCGTGTTCCAGCATAGCAGAGGCTTTCATCACATCACGTTTTACTACAGGACCTATCCTAATAGCCGAGTACTGTGGACAAATATATTTTTTTATTAATATAGTATAATAGGAATAGATAATAGTGAGCATCGAATGTGTATGGTGCATATACAAGGTGTTTTTAGAAAAGTATTATAGGTATTTACATTTTATAGAGAATGAAAGTTCAATCACCTATGACTGAAGAGGATAACAAGAAAATTTTACTTCTAATTTATTACGGCAATTCAGTATTTTAAAACATATAATTTAGATCTTTAACAAACAAAGATTAAATAAAATCAAAATATTTAATTACACAGTTTTGATACTCAAAATTAACATTAAATTTATAACTAAGTATTTTAAAAATATAATTTTATTAACACTTGCTAGTCTCCAATATGTCATTTCTTACAATGAGTAACATATTAACACATTCTCATTAGGTCTATTTCAAAATGGTTTTGTTAACTCACTGGAATTTTACTAGTCCTAAGGAATTCTAGCAGCGCCTCGAGCGAGCCCAGCGTCGACGCCTGCACGTACACCCCGCGCTCCGTCAGTTTTATAGACGACAGAGCTGACTTCAATTCGCGGGCCACTTCCTCTCTAGAAAAGATAAATAATTATACAATAAGACTATAATCGATAAGATACCTTTATGTCTTGATATAAGCTTACTATTACAACATCATCATAAGTTAAGTAACAATAAAAAATATGATAAAAACACGGAAAAAACCAGACTGCGTAAAAAATATTAAGTAAATAATTAAAGGTCATCGAGTGGCGACCACGTCTCGGTAAGAGGAGCGTAGATTGCCCTCCTACCAGATGGTCTGACGACCTGAAGAAGACAGCGGGATGCTCCTGGATTCGAAAGGCCCAGGATCGGAAGGAGTGGCGCCGGTTAGGGGAGGCCTATGTCCAGCAGTGGACATTTAGAGGTTGACGATGATGATGATGAATTAAAAGAGTGAAAATGATAAAAGAAGTTCAGATTTCTGATCAACATTTGTAATATTTTAATGTAGAGAATAATCGATAGGTATAAATCCGGGTGTTGGTCCTGACTGTAAAAGTCCGCAATTCCGCCTGTTTATGTTCTGCATTAAAATATGACAATTAGTGTTCATCAGAAATCAGAACTTGTTTTTTTTCCTTTTCAGTTTTTTTATTTACTTAATATTTTCTATGCAGTCAGTTTTTTTATTTTTTTATTTGATGCCCCACCTGATACATTCAAGAAAGCTTACGTTTTTATCAAGCAAATACAAGTAAAGTAAAGGAATGAAAGCTATTTGTATGTTATTTATTTGAATGTGCTAATTACGTCCTTTCATTTGATACCCCAAATTTGTCCAGGGGTTTGGAATATACAAGGTAATAAAGAATATTACAAACATACATACAAGTTACGTGCGAAAGACATAACCCTCTCCTTACAGTCTGGTAAATAAAAAAGGGTGCGTTTTTTAAATCACTCTTTGAATAATATTCAGAAAGTATTTTGTTAACGTTTTGTTAAAGTTTAAAATCTAGCCTTAGGTTTATTTCTAGACCCGTAACTTTTATACACATTGTTATATTAATCAATACATGTCAAAAATACGTAAAAAACATTTTATCTATACGACTCACTTAAGTACATCGACTTCGTCAGGCTTTTGCGCGACAAGCAAGTTGAGTCCAGCTATAGCCTTCTCCAGCTCCTTGGCGGCTATCTTCACGCCTTGTGCACCGACGACCTCTTTATGCTCAATGTAGGCATTCTAACAGAAAATAACTGAGTTAAAAAAAAATACGTATCTAACAACCAGGACAACCAACAAAAGGGAAAGGTTTAGGAATGTGATTAAATGCGGAAAGGGGCATCAAGACGATGCCCTTTTCCCACAATTAAATCGGTACAGGTTTCAAGATTTACATACTGTAGGAATTATTATAAGCCATAGAGTATCCAATAGTTCATATTTAGTTAAAAGGAAAGACCAACCTTGACACGAAGTTCCTTCATGGGCTGCGGCATGAGCAGCGAGCGGATCTGGGTAACGATGGGCCCATCCGTGCCCGCCAGGATCACCGTGTCTCCCTCGTGCAGGGTCCCGTTTATTAGGATCGTATCTATAGTAGTTCCCAAGCCGGGGATCGCCTTCACCTGTTAATAAGAAACTGGTTACGACATCATTTATTAATTCCATAATTTATTAAAACTTTAAAAAATTGACTTTTTCTGATTAGATTGACATATACAATTTTTAAAATAGTACATGGATCCTTTGTTTTTGGAATAATTATTTCATGACCATAACTATAAAAACAAACGTGTAAAATGTACTGATGAAAACAAATATATGAATTAAAAAAAATTCAATCAACTAATTATGCCAGAAATAAAAGTGATCGCTGTGCATATATGTATTGATTGTCCCCCTCACCTCGAGAACAGTAGCCAACAACTGCTGAGAGAATACGAGCCTCTTGTGCAGCGGACCTTCGCACGCTTGCACGATCATGGCCAGCAGGTTGCCCATGCCCTCGCCCGTGACGGCGGACGTGGGCACCAGCGACACGTACGTGCGCGGGTCCGGGTTGTCGTAGAATAGCGCCGCGTTCAGACCCTGCATTCATAAAACATATTACACTATTCGTATATATTTTATATCTATTTGAAAATTGTTATCTTACTATTCATATTGATGATATGATGAAATATTACGTTACAGCCGATTGGACTTCTTGAAGTCTACAACAGAGCAGCTTAGCTTCAATATAATTTTAATTGTACAACAAGCTTCCTTTAAAAGTATTTTGATATTTGACATTGCCTATTTCCAGTATACTCGTCGTTATAAGCCAAAACACATGAGAAGCTGAATCGTTATTAGAATGCCACCAGATACCCTTAGCCAAGATTCTACTAGAAGACCCATAGGATTGGCAAGACATTACCAGCGTCTTGGAGAAGTTACTTGAAGATAAATAGACCAATAGTAAAGGATGCAGTGTACAAGTGGGATGAACAACCTGCTCAGCGAACTGAAGCACGACGTCCTTGGTGCGTTTTTCAAACTCGAGCTGCGTGTTGGACTGCTGCATCTTGAGGATGTCGCGCACGTCCTTGCGCTGCGCGCTCTGCCAGTCGTACAGCCGGTCGATCTTGTTCAGCGCGACTATGAACGGCGTCTTCTTCTGCTTTAGCAGGTTTATCGACTCGATCGTTTGTGGCTCCAGCCCGTGCATTATGTCCACCACCTGTGTATGTTAATTAAAATTTGGTAAAACTATATATAAGCTGCCTTTACTTAAAATCTGAGCACATTTATATATATTTCGCGTGTATTAAAGGCAGTATAGTGACAAAGGCTATATTAATACCGTCATCCCAAATTGTTATGGTTGAGGATGAGGAACCCGAGTCCAATAAAGTGACAGAGAAAAAAAATCACCTTTAAACATGAGTTACTTCTTTTTATTTAAAATATACGGGGTAAATTTAGTAATATTGATGTTTGTACAAGATTTTAAAACCCAAGCGGTTCGTAATGTACTTATCATAAAAATATTCTGCAATTTTTGCGATCATAATACTTACAAGAATGGCAATATCACAAAGTGAAGACCCTCTGCTTCTTAAATTACTGAATGACTCGTGGCCAGGTGTATCAATGATGAGGAGGCCTGGTAACTTGAAGGCTATTTCGTTCACCTGCAGCGGGAATCATATATGTAAAACTTATAACTCACACCATAAATATTGTACACAGTTTTTGATATATATAACAACCAATAATTTAAGGCAAATGACTAAATATAATTGTTGACATAAATTGGTAATAAATTACGTATATCACAGAATAGGAACATACCCCCTTAACATGCTTCGTTTGTTCCTTGATGTTCTCAATGGGGACATTAGTGGCACCGATCTGTTGGGTTATACCACCGGCTTCTCCATCCTGAACGTTGGTACGTCGAAGTTTATCCAGAATTTTCGTTTTGCCGGTGTCCACGTGACCAAGCACACAGACCACAGCCGCCCGGAGTGGATTGTTCGCTTTATTCTTTTCGTTCTCTTCTTTGCGTTTCTAGAATATAATTTACAAAATTAAAAATTAATTTACACGAATACTATTTAATAATCCTGGGTTCAAATCCTGGGTCGGGCACTATTG
>DWMG01005040.1:0-10481 GCA_018244855.1 Elbella merops | reverse complement strand
ATTTCGGCATGTTATCTGACTCTCCAACTATAAAATTTAAACCAATGTTAATGAATTAATAATTGGTTTAATTTTTTAAAGAAATTTATATAGCTAAGTAACGAAATATAAAAGGGACACGTTTCAAATTAATGTGAAATTAAAATATCTATTCATTACGGGTCCCTTCGAAACATCTCGTAGAGCAGAGATTTTACGCAGAGAATTAAGCATGTTTCAATTAAGTCTATTTTTACATATCCATTGTTTCAGTGAACATCCGTTCACTCGTTCTTACAAAACAATTTATATGTAAAAACAGACTCTGCAAAATACTTAAGTTCTATTTTAAATACGATTAAAGTGTATTATGCACTCCAAACCGGTTTTTAAAAGGACCCTATGAGTGCGATGTAACTGGTGTGGTCACCGCACGCGCACAGCTGTTCGGCACGCCGGCTCACGTTACAAGCGACGTACATACGATCACATTGTGCGTGGTCAGGCTGGTAAAGTTGTAAGTATATGATGGATTTATTCTAAAGATGGAAATTAAGCCGTCTTTGGGTTCAGATGGTGAAGATTTTCATAAGAGGTATTACTTAGTTGTATGTTTATAGCATTAGAATCTAACTGTTTGTATGTCCAGTACTAAAATATAAACGTTTTTTGACGAGAAAGGACGACGTGCTGTTTTTTCGATTATCGACATACACTAATGTTGTCTGCATGAGCGTGTTAAGACAATTTCTTACAATATTCAAAAAAATACTTAGTATGAGCAACACATATTCAAATCACATTCCTCAAACGATTACAAATAAAAGAACTGATTATCGCTACTGAGTAATTTAATATTCTTTGAATTTATAACATTTGAATGGACCAAGAACATTCGTTACAAAATATACATACACATATAGAAATATCGATGTTGTACCAGTACCTCATTATTAATGTAAACCAATATGAATGAAGATAATGTGGTTATATAATATCGATAATTCATTTACATAATTTGGCTTATTTCCTATTAAAGAATGACAATAACGGACTTAATAAAACAGTGACTAGTATTACATCGCTGAACATTCATTTTTATGCACACATGTATTGAAAACGCATTAACAGACGAACTAATTTATAAAACGTATACATAGATGCTGTTACACAAATTTATTAATTTACAACAAAGTAATACACAACATAACTTTCGTATCTATCGTCACAGAATATAAATAGGCCCAGAGAAACCATATAGTTTTAATGAGGTAACAATTTTTAACAGTGTTAAAATTTAGAAAATTGACCAGCGACAGACTCTACATACAAATATAAGACACTAGACCGTTCAGTGACGAAAGAAGATAATCTAATAGGAGATTATTAATCTATCCAATTTCCAAGTGAATATCTATAAAACTTTAAATGAAAATCAACAGCGCACTTAGACACAAAGACACTAACGCGCGTTTAATATTCACGCGTTTAAACTTTAACATTTTACATGAATAAAAACTTATCGTCTAATGCAGAAACAATGGAATGCTATGTGGCCGTTAAACATAACTTAATTATTAAGAAGTCGTCAAAATTATAAAGATAAACTATAATGACGGTATGAGGAAATGAACGAAGATATGAGAAATGTACTAATGGTTTTCTATGATACATATTTAGTTATAACGTAAGAATATAAGTACCCTGTGACCATTAGATAATTAACAAATACATACATTCCTGTTCTTGCTTATTTCTAGGCAATCCAGATCGTCCCGTGATAAATTTGTTCCATAGAAATGAATTTGCCAAGTGATCGTTAATAGCTCTAAGTAAACAGTTCGTTTGCTCGTAAAAGTTACAGTTGAATAAGTCTTTTATTAGATAAAATATCATTATCTTATGACAACAAAGGAGGCAGTCGACTGAGCGTAGAAGAGATGTTATACAAATTATTATAACGTCGTAATCGAAAATTTATGTATTAATAAATCTATTCTCACACCAAGAAGACTACCTAATTAGCGGGTACTTACATTATTGAAAATATTTAATTATTATAAGATAGATTTTGGTCGAGAAATACTATATTGTACTAATATAATTTTCAAAACATTTTCTATTACAACACCCGAATAAAGGCCTCCAATACAGTACTCGTATATACAAAGTCTAGTCATATCTAATAGGAAGAGTTTACTAGAATATTATATAACATTAAATTGGCTTAGCCACGTGCGATGGTTTTAATATACGAGTATATATTATAGTAACAATGTGTCGTAGTCGAATTGCATAAACCTACACCTCAATTATTAACACCGATATAATGTGCAACAAGCATACTTTATAAGAAGCTACATAATAAACGATGTAGCCTACTGAAGTTCATTCCAATCAATCAATAATTCAATCAAAACATTCCAATTAATCTTAGACTAAGGGATTATTTTCTGTCAAAGTGGTGAACGGTTTAAAAAGCGTAAATGTGAAATGGAGCAGGATTACAATATCATTATGAGTTGCAAATCGATCTCGAATTTCCCAGTTACGGGTGTGTAAGGGCGCAGGGTAAAATCGTTCCGCGCCTCGTTTCAGCGCTGAAGGCAATGTATTTAAGTATAGTAATTTAGGTAAGTATTTAGCGACGTATTTAGCAGTGACGGTGATAAATGTGGAAAGTGAGTCGAGGAAAATACGCGTAGTGCTACTCGTATAATACATTTACACGTGAATGAAACGTGTTTCCGCAGTTCCGCTTTGCACGGTTCCCGTTTATGCTTTAAGACTACGACTAGTATAAGACATATCGGAATTCCTTCATCCTAATTGAAGACGATACATTTGTCTATTGTGATGAATTTATATAAGAATTTACAAGGTTTCCAATACAATAATCAGAATACTATGTAGTATTAAAAATCTGTACGTAGAGAAATATTCATCCAAAATATAAATATCGAGTCAATAAAGTATATTAAAAAGGTTAACTAATTGGTCAGATAAACTTTTATAATTGAATTGACTTGAGACTGTTTAGCCTCTCAGTGGCGACTGACGCGTGGCAAGTGAGCGGGTAAGTAGTCGGTCGTTTTTCATAAAGTTTTATTATTACCTGTCACTTTGTGGGATATTGTGAAACTTATGAAATCATTAAGCATACATATGAGCGCACATTAATTTTGCGCTATGACGTAGAAAGCAACAAATCATACTTGTGAGTTCAGTGTTGGAAATGAGCTTAACAATTACAGCTAAAGGAATAAACATTAACCGAGTGTTTAACTCCTTATAATATGATGTATATCTAGAAATAAGATCCCTTGGTGTATATTCGAGAATTAGTGAAATTGTTCCACTCAAACATCATACCATTTATCTAGTGCGTTAATATTATTCGAAGATCTTATAGGACAGTAGTGTCCGAGAACAAAATCAATAATTATCTACAAGCACAAAACAAATTCACACAGCCGACACGACACACGACGCACGACGACCACGACACTTAAAATAGAACGAACTTACTTTTTTACATTAAGATCAAATTTCTCACAATTTTGTCTTTCATTGTTCGCTGGTCAGCGAACAGTAAGAGTAAATTCGTTAAACGCTAAAACTATTAGGTACATTAATACGTAGAGGTATTTGCGTTCTACACAAAATTAAAAACATCCTAACTCTACATGTTTAAGTTAGGTCATTAGTATAAGAAGTCGTGTAACTCTACACCTACAGTAATAGAGCAGAATTGAATGAAACGCAACAAGCTCTACATGGAATGCAGATGTTGAAATACGCGTGCTGCTGGCGATGACACGAGGCAATTTTGTTTAAAATAAATATATTATTCTTAAATACATACATATAACTATGTTGATAAGCTGAGATCATTATGAGACAAGTAATATTATGTAAAGAATCGCGTGCGTAATTGTGAAAACTAATTTTCATATTCTACTAAAGCAGCAATTTACTTATTTACATATTTCCAAACGAAATAAAGTTATAAATGGATAAAAACTACATAGTAAGACATACGATAGCGTAGGTTGAACACGATGTGTTATAATAAGTCGTAATCGCACAGATCAATATTTAAAGTATAATGAAAATAATGAGATTTATCATAATTTCTACCAAATAGTCTTTTATAAATTACAACAATATGAGATTATTTTTAAATATAGTACACGGCTTACGTACGTCAGCACGTGTACATATATTGGTTATATTGTTAGCTGATAAACTAACTCCGAATATCTTTATAATTTTAATAAGAAAAATTCTAAAATATTTAATGTATGAGTATAAGTACCTACCTACAAATTTAATAATTTATCAAAACAATTCTTTTTTAAGTAGATAATAGTATATTCTAAGGATTCGTTTAAAATATTTCGAAACAACTATGTTTAAGTAATTCTTTCAAAGTAAAACAAATTCGTAGTTTAAATTAATTCTGTTCTTTTGTTTCAAGCAAGTGTACTAAAATATTCAGCCCGAGTTGAAATTGGCTGATATACGGTTAAACGAACAAGTAATATAATTTTTATGCAAGTATATGTATTAATTTTTATCTCTAATCAAGTTCATGTGATGTACTTAATATAATCCAATATGGAATATGTTAAAATTCAAAGATACGATAGCACAGATATTTTTATAATACTACATACTATTAAACAAATTTTGAACTACGATTGCCGACATTAAATTTTATTTGCGATAATAATATGTCTTTAAAAATCTCATAATATACAAAATTTTATTTATTTAATATAATTTTTATAGATCTCTTCGTGGAGTTAAAAAATTGATGTGTTTAAAAAGTGTGTCTACAATACCTGGTATTCAAGTTAAACTTTTTAATTTGAAGCAAAATTCTTTTCATAAGTTAAACTAAAAATCCAAATATCATTATGGTATTGAAGTATATGAATAATAATAAAAATTATATGTTTATAGAGTTACATTGTATACGTTTATCGACGTGGGCAAGTTCAGAGCGGCTTATTCACTAGTAAATCCCGCACGCGTAAGACTTGGTCCTCCATCACACCACAGTCTCCAAATCCTCCGATACTAATTGGAAATTTTCTTGACCTGGAAAGAAGGAGCCCGTTTAAAGCTATTGATTACTAGCAACACAATGTCGGCTCTTGTTTAGTTATGCGTTCATTAATATTAATGATTTAAATGAGAAAACTTCCCCGTTAATGAACCTCAAAAACGAGACGGGCATTTTTTATTTGTTAATAGATTTGATGGGTGTTCTATAGATAAAAATATAACAAACACATTACAATTTTTTTACACATTACAATTTAGTACACCGATCGCCCAGAATTCGTTACAGCTCGCAAACTACAATTATTCATATAATTAAAATACTATATTATAACTTAAGCGATATCAATATAAAAATTGAACATATCTCAGAACATATATTTTATTCGACGGCTATTTCGTATCGGTCCAAATCTATAGTATTTGCGTTTGTTATTGATATATTTGCATATTGGGGTATTTAGGTAAATATTCAATATTTTCTATACAAATATTCTGGTTTTGATTGAAAATAGGGCGTCAACACCTGCCTATCTCAATACACGGAGGCCAATGAAAGTTGCCTCCACAAGAGATATTTGTCTATATTGCCCACGCTGGGCACACGTAGTACGCCAACATCATGAAAATTGTACTTACTTTCTAAGTAGGCTGCCAGGTCGTGGTCCTCAGCGCGCAGAGCCAATTGCCGCGGCGTCAGGCCCGCGTTGTCCTGCTTGGACAGCGAGGCGCCGCCCGCCACCAGCATGCAGCAAATGCCCCTCCGCTTGTGGGCCGCCGCCTTGTGCAGCGCCGTTTGACCCCTCTCGTTGTCTCGCATGTTGAGCAGCGCGGTGGGCGCGCACGCGATCAGGTACTTCACAATCTCTTTGTTACCGTAGCGCGCAGCTATATGCAAAGCGGTCTGACCAGTGGCGTCTATCGACAGCAGTGAATAGCCGGCCGAGTGTAGCTCTTTCAACTTATAAGGAATAAAAATAAAATATTTATTATTACTTATTATTATGGATGTAGCACTTATTGTTTACAGCTGTACGTGAGAGCATATCACTTGCGATCAATTCATGTATAATGTTAATACTATTTAAATTGTTTGTATAAATATAAACTTAATAATATCCCACACATTGTTCCACTTAACGATTGTTAAGAGGCTCCGCAAAATTTATACATTTAAGGAAACCGTTAATAGGCTTCCTGTTTGTTTTCAATCCAATTGCAAATAGAACATTAAGCGTTAAAAGGTATATAAATAGTCTTACCATTCTCAAGTCCCCAACCTTCGCCGCTTTGAGGAGGGCATCAGATGTTCTTTCCAGTAAATTTCTGTAACAATAACACACGTTACGGCGTTTAGCTATAACTAAAATCTAGATATATCGTTATCGTATCGCTTTTTCCCTACTTTCAATATGTACAAAGAAGGAATAGTAATGAAGTTAGACACCTCACGTGCCAACACGTCCGCTTAATTTATGTATCAAAACAAAACACTACTAAATCAATACGAAACTTTTATATTGTTTCTAAAGATTTAAGAAATGAACGATATTTTACCAAGTGTAACCTATGAAATGTTGATTTCTCAATTGTAACAATATTTATTAGTTCTCATAGTAACACAATATGATTTCCCATGTGTTCGGTAGAATCTTAAAAATTAAAGCTACAAATTTACTTTGGTATTATTAAACTGTCCCAATCGCTTCGCTACTAATAAAAGGTACATTTTTTATTATGTTCCATTTTATTTAATCATAATATAATTTTAGAAATGAAAAAATAATAAAAATGACCGAAACCGTAGTTACTCGTAAATTCATAATGTTAAAAGACATACGACATATATGATTTTTTTTACTTATAAGAACAACAGACGCGCAGTTACAAACGGCCATTGCCGTCCATAGATGTTTGCAATCGAAATCGAATGGGACTGTTGGGGTACGACTGTTGGTATTATTTCCAACATAAATGGGTTTTAAATTGGTGACAGTACTGCAGGGGTAATGATACGAATCATTAACCGGATTAGTACTTACATGTTAGTATTTGTGTAGTTAGTTACATGTAATTCGAGATTAGTATCAGAGGCGTTGTTGCTCCCGAGGACTGAGATGGTCGCCGCTAGCACACACGTAGGTAATCAAATCCTTCAGACCGATGTACAAATTATTTTGGTAAGTAAGACTGGCGGCACTTTCATGTGCCAAAATTAAACATGTTCTACCATCAGCTATGCAATATTAAAAGCAATATTAAAAATAAGTATTATTTTAAAAACGTACGTTTAAAAATATGTTCATAATTTCTTCTGATTTAAAACAAGGCAATGACCCGAGCTGACATGTTTTAAAACATAAATATTTTTAGTTATTAGATGTACATAGGTACTTCGAAATTAATTAATTAATTAAGTGTTCAATTTCTAAATAACAAACATTTCTATAAAACTAAGGTAATTTTTATATATCCTGTACCTACCTCTTCAGGAATTATACACGTGATGTTACGTTTTTTTACATTACATAGTTTTTATAAAAGTCCACCTAAAAAATAATAGTAATAGATACAAATGTATGTAGGTACATGTGATAGATGATATTAAAATGACCATCTTACCTGTATCCAAACACGTCGTGTTCGAGTCCAAATAGTCTTTCATGGATGCTGCATGCAATAGAACAACGAAGAGATAGAGTGCAGATTACAATCTCACAGAAAGAGTGATTGTGCTTAATAGAAACAACACCTCAAACTGTGTACTACACTAAGACTCTACGGGAGCGGAATAAATAAACTATTATTCCGTTTAGTTATAGATAAATGTAATCACTATAGTGCAGTAACTATCGCTATTGGAATTACACTGTTATTTTGCGACTGCCACACAAACCAAGAACTGTTAAGATTGGCAAATTAGAACATATGCACACTAATAGTCATCAATTAGATCTACAACTGAAATATTCTAGGACATGAAACGCTTTAAAACAACATAAAACAGTTTTGCGACAGGACTACAACTAGCGTTTACACAGTAAGTTTTTTCTAGGTTTCAATTAGAGCACAATACTTCTCGAAATAATCATTTCATTACGTTTTCAACGTTTTTCTTTCCGACAACCAGCTCAACTTGCATTTCGTAGTCGACACGCAATTAGCGAGAATTCACAATTATGAATTTAATGCGTTCTAAAACTTTTTATGTCGGAACAATAGGTTCGTTAAATTTTCTGAAAGAATTAACAAGACAAGGAAAGAAAAGTCGACAAGTTATGTCATTACGATGTTTAATAAATATGTTATTGGAGTCATATTTCACTGAACGTTCATGTATAACCCTCTTGTGTACTATTAAAATTTTCTTATGTTTGCGGAACGTCAGAATACCGAATGTATGGGAGCCGATGTGAGCGGAACAAGGCGGAATATAATGTTATTATATTGGAAAGAGAAACTAATTTATAAACAATTCAGAATACGCTCTCACATCACACTTGTTTTGGATATTCCGATACGGTATTAATAATTACTAGTACAAAGACGGACTTTCCATTCGTGTAAAGGCTGCTATAATAATAATGTTTAATGGAATGTCGACATTGTACATATATTTTTGATATTTTATGATTTAAATTCATTGACACTGTTAATATGGAGAAGCTAGAATCTAGGAGGAATTATTCACGTTTGGACTATTTTCTAGTGCGAAAGAGAGCGATTGAAACAAATTCAAAATGTACGAGTAAGGCGTCATGACTAAGTGGGATCGCACTTATTGCGATGTAAGCGATGAAATATTAACGACCCTCTACATTTTATAAATAACGCTTAAAGTGCTCTGAAATGCCACAACAAGCTTTTGAAAAATAATATAATACGCAATAAGTATGCAAAATATAACATGCATATCTTGACAAATGACGTAACCTTAACAAATGTGTAGTACTTCGTAATTGTCGAGCTTGTTTTTTCTCTAAATCTCTTTTTGAATTTACAATTGTTCCCCTAATGACGTGGATTCGTAAGGAACAATTTTCTTGGTTTAAATAACGAGGTGCGAATCCACCTCATTTGCTTCCTCCCATTTGGTAGATATAAACGGCTTTTAAATTTCCTCGGGGCATGATTCCCCAACCCCGGTGAACACCGAATTATCAATTTTTGTGAGGGCGTTCGAAATAAATTAAAAGTCATTTTATGAAAATTCCGTACGTATTATACTAGCAATTTAAAACCAACTTCTTAAGTAAAGCTTCTTTGCAAACCTTTTATCTAATTCACTACGAGTTTCTTGTTCTATTATAAAATCCAACTCTCATTTCCCGGTAAACCAATCCTATGAGTGAAGAGAAATAACGTTGAAAATTTAAATTAACTCCAGTTCAAAACGCTTCTAGTATTCCGAACGCTGTCAAATTAACATGTTTAATGTTCATTTTAGATAAAGACAAGATGTGCGTACGTATAATTTGTCACAGTCCTATCTTTGGTACGTTTGTATGGGTATATAGGTATCATGAAGTGTAGCAATTGCGTCGTCTCTTCGTGACACCATTACACAGCATCTTCAATTCATTATATTCCCCTAATATCATTACACGCATCATTAACTTCAGCCTATTTTATGCCTACATCAAAATGTGTTTACAATTAGTGTGCCTGTTTTAACACGTCTGATATTTTTTTCATTATGTAAGTTTCTGTTACATAAAGTTTTGACTTCACAAAGCCATTCGTCCTTATGAATTTTTATATGTAGTTTCATATTTAATATAAACATATTATAATAAAAATTTATAGTTCTATTAAAAATTTCTAGACGTCCGGTTATAATCGGGGAGGCTTATGAAAAAGAGTTAATATGGTACTGAAACTAGTACAAAATTCCTTTAATAATTTTGAATGATAAAGTTTTGCTTCAAATTCATTTAATCGAAAAAGTTAATAAAACTTTTTGGTATCACATGTACACGATTGAAAATAAAATCCAGCAGATTTTTTACAGGGGATTAAGGCACGTATATTCGTATAAAGTCGGATCCATAAATAATTGTCGTATCAATAACAACGAATAGGTTATCATTTTTATAGCTTTGTCTAAATCTGTCAACAAATCTGTCAGTATTATTTGGCCGTTAAAATAAAGAAGTAATCATGAGTAATCCAAAACATCAATGGTAATAGCGTAATATATTTCGTTTTCAATCGTGTTTACGATATGGTACTAAAGGCTATGAAAATGGCAAATGGAAAAGGTTGTACTTACGTTTTAAATTTGATTATTGATTCCGGCGCCGCTACAGTCCCTCTTACAGGTGGGCTGGTGCACAGTGGTGGTGATGTAGGGTCCTGGAAATTGTTGCTGGATTTTGGGCCAGATATCCGAGCGGTTGAGTGCGCAGGGGTCACGGGTGTGGTGGGAGGCG
>DWMG01005039.1:0-10482 GCA_018244855.1 Elbella merops | reverse complement strand
ATGAAACAAATGACTACGAATGTAAAAATAATAATAATAATAATAGACCCATGATTATTCCACTGTTGGAAAATGGGTCTCCTCTCATATTGAGAGGGTTAAGCCTATAGTCTGCCACGCTGGCCCAGTGCGGGTTTGTTTGCTTGGATATTTCTATTCGGCATATCGCATTTTTTATGTCTATAAAAAGATGAAACTAGAACGTTATTTTTTTAAATCTTGCGCGGAATTACATAACCGTAAAATATAGAATAGAGGTACAATATTTTTTTTCATATACCATTTTCAAATGCGGCAAAAATCAAAAACATATTTGACAACTAACCTAATAAAGTCAAATAGCACCTTAAAAAACAAATCAGACTTGTAGAGGGAGCTGTCGCCTAATAATATAGGACAACGACTAAAACTGTTATGGTTCAAAATGGTCAGAAACTCAGAACGGTCTTCATATTGTGTCTGCAATCCTCGTGGGATATGATGGGGTCAATATGTTACGCTGGTCCGATGTTGTTGACCCGCCCAACCCCCTATCCGCAATGGCGCCCAAAGCTGTCACAAAGGGAAAACAAAAAGTTTATCACAAAATATTTGTTATATCGTTATAATAACACAAAAAACACATATTTGAGATTAGTAAAACTCGATAACTCGATAACTAAACTTATAATTCTCGTATAATTCCGTTTCACATAACCTAAAATTTAAAGAATGAAATAATAATAAACAACTAATCTAAGTATACGTAGGTAAACACAAAAACAGTAATCGTATAAGTTGAAAATTCGTCGAAATATTCGAAGCAAATATAATGTAAGTTGAACTGAATTACGAATAATATTCCAATTTACATATCGACTATCTCAATTAAGTAAAAAGCTCAGACATCAGTACATAAATATGTATATATAATACTTAAATGATACAGAAATTTGTTACATGTAAAAAACAGGTTTGTTTACACGTTCTAAATTGGCTTTACTTCTATCTTCGTACGAGTATGTATGAGTTGAGAACCCTAAGCATTTTTTACATTCAAGTTAACTATTTTATTGATAATTTTATTCTTAGTTAAAGTTTAATTTGCAATAATTAAGTTTACAAAATTCACGTAGTCACCACCATATGACATATGCAACATGTGACAGGAGCAACATCTGACATGAGCAAAATGTGACATGTGCAACATGACATGCGCAATGTGTGACGTGTGCGAGTCTCACAAGTGACTTGTGCATAGTTCTGCGTTCATTCAACTGGCTCTGGATGCGATTACCTATCCTCGCCGCTCATGAATATATTTAAATGACTCCGCGCCGGGGATGTAAGCGGTGCAAGTTTTTGCATTTAAAAACTTTATTAATCGCTCTACTTGAGCTGTTATAAGATTACGGCGTCACTGCCGCCCCGTTGGCGTATATTGCAGTCATAATAAAATGGACCCCGTTACTGGTAGATTTATTGCATTCATAATTAACTAACCAG
Organism: Elbella merops; assembly: GCA_018244855.1. NCBI lineage: Eukaryota > Metazoa > Arthropoda > Insecta > Lepidoptera > Hesperiidae > Elbella > Elbella merops. The sequence goes on along the minus strand of DWMG01005039.1, from coordinate 8,997 downwards.
CACGCGTGTGTGCTATACTCGTATTTTATACCTAATGTCTAAATTTCAAACCTACTTAAATATTATGCCATTACTCGTTACTGGATTTTCGCATAAAACAAAGCAGTTAAAATTAATAAGATTTTTTTTTTTAACTTCAGGTGTCATATATGTATATATCGCGTTATTATTTCATAAAATAATTGCATAGATAAATTATTTACATATGAAACATTGTAACAATGACAAACGTTAGCCCATTATACTATTTAAAAAACCATTTATTCTAACTTTATATTCAGATCATTGGGTAAATTTTAAATACAGTACATATTACTGTAGATGAAAATTAAACTACTGTTATTACAATTTTCGTTTATTGATCCTCGTGTGCCAGTTCCCTCTGCCATATCTCTTAATCAGAAGCACCGTACATCTAACTACAAAGGAAAGTCGTTAGCTATGTTTGGAAACAACAGACTACCGATCGAAACCAATTGCTATCTTGGGCTTAATACTTGTACATTCCGAATCGACAGCTTCAGGGGGTGATCTATTGGTCGGACGAAGCGCTAACGGTTTTATTCGAAGCTGTTTAGTTGCACATTACATGTGAATCCATTGCAAAATCACTATATGCCAAATAAACATAATTTTCATAAGTACTGTAATTATGTGATTTGCATCATGTAGAGTATTTCAAGTAGTTTCCAACAAACAAAAGATTTTGCTCGTCTATGGATCACAGGTAAACCCTGCTTTTGCTATTCATCTTACAACGTTGTTAGATCCTTCGATGATTTTGTACTTGCATGTAACGTGCATAGCTCTGTAAGCATTCCATTAAGGGCAGCCTCTTAAACATTGCTTAAGCCTGATGATTGCAATAAACTGGTTATACGTAAGATTTTGAAAACAGTAAATATCTCGTGAATAATTTTAACTATGCGACAATGTAATAGATTTCAACAAACATTGCTCGTCACATAATTGTGAAGGTGTGTTCATATACATCGTCTTTCATCGTGGGTGGTTACGTCATTATTTAAGAATGACATCACTGTCGTATATTTGGCAACACTGACGCCTACGCATCATTGTCTTTTTACAACATGTTGCCGATGACAACAAGAATAAAGGAAACAGGATTTGACCTTGTAGAACTTCAAATTCACCTGCACTTATTTACACATGTAAATGTTCCCCAGGGTGTTAAAGTCGTATTGAAAATTTAGTAAAATGAAAATTGTTGGCTAATTAAAAAGATTCTACGTGGAGAGTGTACACACATACGATATTTTTTTAAAAGCTCAGAGAGCGTGAACAAAAGTGTAGCCATTTTTATATGCCATCTTCCTTAATTTTAAGAATTTGAATTAACATAGACTAATGGTAACTTTAAAATTAAATTAAGAAATAAATATATACGTTCAATAAGATAAACATTTGTAATTAAAAAATCACCAAAAATCATATTAGGTACACCTGACAAACTATTGTTGGTAGACAAATGAATAACAAATATTAGAACTGATACGAACAGTGTAATGAACACGACAATCAAACCCGCGGGACACGTCGCCGCTCGATTTACGAGCACCACTTAGCCGCACGTTATAATGTTGCCACCACATCGCACTACAACACAATGGGCTGCGCTGTGAAAATAACTAGTGGAAATATCCTACATTGGTCTATATCCATATCTTATGTTTATTAAATTATTATTATTAGCTCAGTGGCGTGCTATTGGAAAGGCCTATGTCCAGCAGTGGACGGGATAGGCTGATAACGACTTGATAATAATATTGTACATATAACACACATTACCGCTCAAAAAGAAAGTACGTACAAAAAATTGTGCTTCAATAATAATAGAACAAGAACAGGTCAAAATAGCTTCAACAAATAAATATGTGGCTCGAAATATACAGTGTTTAAGCGATGTAAATAAAACAGTTTTTCATTGGAGACGAAGGCCCCGGACCGATGGTTTGCGAGTCCCGTGGGATCAACTCATTTGGACGAGACGCTTTACACGAGCCAATCTAATAAGCACGCACGTACCAGATTACAGCAGTATTTCCTACTATATTGCTTTAATTTCGACGACGAACCTAAATAAATAACATACACAATCCTCACTAAATAACAAACGTTACATTCATTGTGGCGCCGGTGTCAACAGATCGATTTTAATAACGAGATAAATTAAATATGGAATGTAGAACCCTTCTCAATATGCAATATTGGTAATAACCTACTAGCCTCGTGGAAACCGACTAACCACTTAGAGGTTATACAACCGGTGAGCGAAGATATCATTCTACATATTTTATAATTATCGTACTGAAATATTATATTATAGACGTATTATATTACAAATATATTATATTATAGACTGATAGGCATTGGTCGAGTGGTTGCAAACGCTATTATTGATCAAAAGGTCTAGGTTCAATTAACGGGACAGATACTATTAGGTTTTTGTGACTTGCGATTCCTAGTAAAATCTGGAAGCCTGGACTTTTGCCCCTTGTGTGGCAATGGGCTGATCCCATATTTTATGATGAGACGCATAACATAACTGGTGAAATGTGAGACTACACTATACTACATTTCTACCTGAACACCAATTTTATAGAACGCTCCGTGGATTGTGAGTATTTCTTGCATCCGAAATAATATTATATTAATTATTTAATATTGTGTATTGAATTCCTAATTAATGTTAAAACAATAAAAAAATAAATCAAATGTACAAATTCATACAATAAAACTAAAACAACAACACGTTACACAAAACAATACAACTTTCAGCCCTTTGATTATCATAACTGTGATTTGTTTACGTCTCGTGCAGAAACAAACGTACATAAGTACCCATGTATATTCCAAATCGGTAACTCGGCGACGCTAAATTCATTTTCAACGCGAGATAACAAAACGGCAATCCCGTTATCACTACACTGGATCACAGACCGAGTCGTTTTTAACCGAATATGAACAAAACGTTATATTAGGCGCCCGTAACGCCGGTCGACCCAAGATATTGGGCGCGGGTTAAACGAATAGCGGTATTAAAGAGAGAATTTCGTTATCACAGGAAATCTCCACGGGCTGGGAGCTCTGGAGTGTGTATTCGATATATTCTAAATTAATATTCAACGTGAAAGGGTATATTTGTAGCGAGATAAATATCTTCGTTCTCGTTTGCCTGGCGCTGTAAAATTAGGGTTGGGTTTTAGTCAATTTGTAATTTGCGTCAACACTGAGCTAAGCGGGGCTGGACGTACTCGTTATAATTGAGTACACTTTGTAAATTACTAGTTAGTCATGGCAATTTATATATTACAAAACCAAGCAATATTTCTTATTGTACAGGAAATCTATTGTTTTTGCCACAGTTGATCAACGAAATTTTACATTTAAACTGGTTGAATTTGAACTTTGATCGTTCGTTAATCAATGATTACGTTAATCAAAATTCAAAAGAAAAGTACTCGCAATATGTTATTTCCAAGACACGTATAAATGTCTGCAATGCACTACTTGAAGCTGGTCTCTGGAACGGGAAATTCTCCAAAAATGCAACATGGTCACTAGTTATGTACCTAGACATAACATAGTTACATAAATTACCACAATGATAGACAGTGACATGGGAAAGTCAACCGCAAACCACTTAATTATCTCGGCGAATGGATTAAACCCTATGTTATTACGCACCTAGTATCTATGTAATATTTAGAGCTATACGTTGAATAGATACGACATAAATAAAAATACAGCAATCTACGAGTACCTACCTAATTTAAGGAAAAGCTGCATAAAGAACAATACATAAAAAGAAACATTTTTTAACATCAAATACAGTGTTTCCAATGTTTTCAGCAAATTAAATTGCATTCTTGACTATTATACCATTATATTATACCATCACGGTCACGGTCGATCAGGTCCATTAACAAAGTAGACAGGGAGCACGGAGTGTCAAATATCTCTTTTCTGACAGGACTGGCGTGTTTCTTCTGTATTCTTAGCTTTTTTATACGCGTACGCTGATTTTGAGGATGTGAACAAATTATTTCATAATTCAGTAAATAAGACATGAATGAAATATGTATAATGGTTACTTTAATAAGGAAATAAATTATACGTGATAAAATACATGTATATTTCATGAAAGGTAAAGGCAGTTTGATTATATTGTCTTTTTTATATAGATACTTTATGATTTATCAATTCTTAGTTCCTAATTATAACTGGTAGAGCTTTTATCATTTGACTCATACATCATTTATGTAGCGAGCGCGCAAATTATATTTCGTCGTACAACGTATTTCCTTTGTTATTGAATAAACAAACCGTACATCTCATATTACATTGTGTAAAATATTGTAGGTAGTTTCCATCAGATGGAATGATTAAACGCAAACAAACCGGCGTCCACCGATCGAGATAGTTTTGTTTATTTCTGCTTATGACTACCGTTTCAGTGTAATGTACAATTATTTCCTTGTATGTAGTATAACAAAAATATTGAACATGTCACTACTACTTATAATCTTTGTGGTTGCTTATTGTAATAAAATCAAGTAAATTGCATATGCACATCAAAAAGAACGGTTATAGTACACACTGTTAAAGACTTAAAATGTATATCATCCGGGCCATTTATTGTGGAAAATATTTAAATATAACTAGATCTAAAACGTGTGTAGCTTTCTGGTGCCCGGTTTAAAATAATAAGTTTCACAAGCTATTAACTATTATACACTTCTAGCTCCTTGTCTGTTTTTATAAATAATTGAAACTGCACAAAAGTTCATTACGTCGTAAATGCTTATACATTTTTTTAAATTGGAAAGCACTCTTAAAAAATGTTGATTGCGACACCGATTTATTAACGTCATTTTGTTATTGTTTAAAAATATTACGAACTCTCTGTGCTAGGAATATGAAAAATGAATTTGAATTTGAAACTGAAATATCAGTGCTTAAATCGCATCCACAATAAAAGCAAGTCCTTATTAAGGCATGAGATTTCGAAAAGAAACTGACAATATTCTTACAGATTGTGAAAGTCAGTTGCGATAAGGGACTCAAATCAAATAAACCAGATTAGGTCATCGCTTTATGCGCAGTGGAAGCGGCGGGTCATCTCGGAAGAGGCAATTCTCGCGGTCGTAGATTGAATGCAAAATTGGATGAGATCCCACTGTTTTTACTGGATGGTTCCCGAAGATCGTTACCAACTTATCCCGTTTTATTTTGTCGAGAGCACACACTCTTTGATCGGTTTGATTGAATGTGACAATAGAAATTGTTACCGACATTTCGATTGCTTTTATCCCTTTTGCTCGCTCAAGAAAGAAAATTATTTGTCTTTTCTGTCGTAACGTTCTATTTTTTAGTCTCATTGCTTATTATTAATAGTACTATCTGTGTATAGTAATCTTTTGGGGCTTGTTGCATTCGGCAATCTGATCCTAAATTAAATATAGACCATGCTGATAACCATAAAATAGTTAAATATGCATACATAGGTAATTTTAATCGTAAATCTAAACGGAGTAAGTCAATTACTTATCCTAGACGGAATCTAAAATTATCAGTAATGAGGCTTACTCTACATGAAACAAACAGGCGAATGCATTTCATGTAAATATTACAAAAAATCTTTATCTAGATACTGTCCAAACAATTTATGTCTACCATAAATATATCTCCTAAAATACGTGAAATAAAATATAAAAACATCTTTAAACGAGGTAAACGTTTTCAGATCAATTTAAAAGAGCTGTAAGAGACGGAATAGGAGTTACACATATATTAACGGCCAGCTAGGAACTTACCACAGGCAAAGGTGATAGACATTCAACTCTTTATTCAGTCTAATTCGATTAAATAAGTCATTTTTGAATAGCAGATCCTTTATTAGAGCGGTGTAATTCCCTCCAAAACACTGTCGAGACCAAACATATAATTCCACATTTCGCTGAATAATTATTGGTGAAATGACCAAACCAAAATTAACCGGTCCCCGAGGTACGTCGATATAATATAAATTTAGATAACAGATATTATATTTGAGATTCTGAACGCAAGTTTGCAATGTAATATTCAAATAAAATTTCGATCTTAATATTTGTATATACGCAATACAAATTTGCAACTCGCCTTGTCGTAGAACGCGACTAGGAAATACAATTTTACACAGTAGTTACGTCAGTTTCCGAAACACAAATATTGCTATGCATAGCACAGCAAGTAACATGTTTGTAATCCAATCGTTTCTATGACTAGCATTCCTAATTCTTTCACTTTTATATTCGAACATGGTAGGTAGCGTTGAAGTGCAAAATACATCTATTCTTATAGACCTTACTAGCTTCTTCCACAGTCATCACTCTCTTCATACACTGCGCCAATCTTGGACACTTCTGACTCCCCATTAGTATGATATATCAACGAGGTACTCGACGAGTATCATTTTATTCACTATTATAATCGAATACTACGAATTTTCTAAATAAAGTACGCATTAGAATCTATCCACAATATATTTTGAATGTTTTCGTAGAAATACAAAAATTATAATATATAAGAGTAACTACTAACATAAATCATAGAAGAATTAAGCGACTTCTAGTAACACACAACCAATTTGTCGATTCCAAATATCGCACAATCTATCTAAATATACACAGCTTGCGGATTCTTTAGATTTGATATTTCAGCAGCGGAATGATTAAATTTCACAGAATGTAGAGCTTACAAAAGAGCAAATGTAGAGAGGAACGTCGTTTGTAGCTACTCTATTTCCGCATGTACTCTACCAAACGACTCGATATCACTGACCTTTTCGTTTTCCTTCTTTGTTAACTGAAAATAAAATTACACTTCTGTTGTTGGTATCTCATCTCAGTTACGTTTTTATGTTGTTATTTGTTGTTCAGAAAATGTATTAGGAATGACCTGTTTTAAATCACATCTAACGAATAAGAAGGAATTTTAGAGATTATTTATAGAAGTATCAAACAAGCTTAGCCTTATAATTCAGCGAGGTAATGCTGCCAGTGTTTTGGGAACCATGCCTCACAAGGACATTTTAAATGAACTTTTTTTATAAATATTGTTTTATTTATAATATTATAATTACTTTCAAAATGACTATGTATTAGAAGTTATTGTTTGTTAATGCAATAAATTACTCTGAAGATTCAAACAAAATAATGACATTTCTAAGTTATTGACTTTATCTTATCCAATATTTTTTTAAACCCCGAGTACCATATCTGTCCTAAACAATCATATTAATTATTGAAACTAAAAGAACACAAACGTGATCAGTTCCACTGTAATATTGTAAGGTTATGAAAACAATACCCGTATAATTTATGGAACCTCAAGCACGTTATAATAATTGATATTCACTTCTGACGGCAACTCCGTTCGCGTGGGATACATTTAACATTTATACAAAACATTTTCCATTGTTTGCTAGTGTACAACTTTAAATTTGCATATCTTCCGATTGGGTGAGCCGATGGATATGAAATAAAAACAAAACTTACCTTAAACAAATCCTTGAAAATGATTTTTGAATTAGGTCAATCTTTCCCGTGCCATGTGTTCATAATATAAAAAAATAGATTCAAATTTATATTGGCAACTCGTCTGTAAATAATAATGGCAATATTATTATAAGGAGGAGACCCGTCTCCAGCACGACGATGAAAGGATCAAGGGGGAACTCGTTTGCTGTTACAAATACCACCTACCTTCTGCCTGTTTGCTTTGTGAATTTATATGTAAAAAAAACAAACAATCTTTCGCCTGACCTCTAGTATAACTCTTACAAACTTGAGTTTTCCCCTCAGTTGTCACAAAGCTGTATTAAAAGCTCACATTTTTACTGCAGTGACGTACAGTTAACAAAGGTGTAAAGTACAAAGGCGCGCGTTTCACAGCCACTCAATTGCTAAACATTTCCACTCTGCCAGTTGCATGCTTAGCAGTCTTGTCTCACCGAGGACGTCAAACTATTGCAACCTTACATTACATCTGTATTTCCTCCAAGGGATAGGCAGAGGAGAATTAGCCACTTTTCAACAGTTACGTTATGCGTCCCATGGAATAGAAGGTAAGCCTATTTACATACACAGGGCATAAATTGAGACTCCGTACTCCTGGGAATTTGATGATAGAAAAACCGAATAATACCTTGACCAATCTCTGGATCGAACTCAGGACCTCTTGTTCAGCAGTCGCACTTGCAAACTATAGACCAAGGAGGCAGTGTAAACTACTTTAAATAATAATTTCAATTGAATATATTCAAAGCGTAATTGTTCAGATGTTTTAGCGTTCAACTTGTTGTCTGTAGATACCACACATCCATGTTAATTGCATTATTTAATCATTATAACTTCATTTAGGTATTAGACAACGTTTGCTCCAAGTCATATATGGGACAACGCGGTATTCTAAGCTTCCCCACGTGCCAGAGTCCTTTCCAGGAACAATAAGAACTACAAATACACCTACGCACATGGCCCTTTATTATATATTCGAATCCTATATTAATATTAAGGTATTCGTGTGCGGTTGAACGAGTCAATGATCTTTGTTCTCAAATTGTATTCAATATTTTGCTACACAATAGTTTGATTGTCCTCTTTTGAAGAATTCGGCAAATGTTGACTTACCATGGGCCTATTATTTATGTTCTGGGTCTTGCCAAGTTGTTAGAAGGGTGTCATGCAAAGCAGTGAGGCATTAAAAGGATTGCAGTTGATTAACATAGGACTTGTAGTGGTTTAAATTTTGTATTGAAAAATTATATTTAATTTTAGTCACAATTACCACTCATTTGCGCAGCCGTAGCGATACGCATTATTCTTACTATTGCTAGAAGATTTAGGTTCTTTTCTAAAACAGAAACAGGTAATAGAATTTAAAGTGATAAATTGATGACGGAACATTACGCTTGTAATCCCCGCAGGGGTAGGC
>DWMG01005038.1:0-10483 GCA_018244855.1 Elbella merops | reverse complement strand
TGTTCGACCCGGGAATCGAAGCCGGGACCTCCCGATCGGCAGTCGCACTTGCAACCAACACGACCAACGAGGCAGTCGACATATTTACATAAATTGAATAAGAAATAATGCTTTTGTAGAATCCATTGTTCCATCACTTACAAATACCATGCATTTATAGTCACAACGTTAATTGGTACTGAAATATTGTGTATCTATCCATCAAGCGCACGAACCGCTGACATATTTCGTGCTATTAATCCGAATAGAACGTAGGAATTTGCACCGTAACGGAATAGACAGAGAGCTTCTTTTTAAGTTTGATCTGTGTCACATATTTAATACCTCTATTACCGAACAGCTCGTCGTCCGGCCTCGTCAACTAAATAAGTAGTATTTATGTGCATTATAAACACACAGTGGATACGTCATGAAACAAAGTGTACGGTGCGATACGTCATGCTACGTGTGTGCTACGGACGGCCCGCGGGGCGCAGTACGCGCGTAGACGGCGTACGTGCGAGTTTACGGTCAAATAAATTATTAAAATCGTCATTTTACATTTAAGGTACATTTCAATAATTTTTTAAACGAATCGTTAATTAATAAAAATTATTCTAATGTCACAGAAAAAAAAAGTTTAATTAATATGTGAATTTATATTGATTAACAGTTTACCGAAGACGCTACAGAATTTTGTAAGATAGGTTTTTTATGTAAATTTTTATTTAGTTTTACTTGTGTTTAGATGGCGATGGTTAGGACGAAGCTATGGCTTGCAACGTCAAGAATACGAATATTGAATGTTGTTACCTTCCTAATGTTAAGTGGTAAGTGGACATTTTATCGTTAAATTAAGAATTATGATATTTTTCTCAGATGCTAATGAATATGTCTATTCGTCCCTAAGGTTTGTTTATTTTTGTGAATTATAATTAAAGTGGTTAGTAAATAAAAAGTTTGTAGAATTACTATTATGTGCATTCTTTAGCTTGTTTGTTTTTAATTTCAAATATTCCTCTATATTATATTACATTAATTGACAGGAAGGAAGGGCCTAGATACTTCCTCCCCGGTTCTTCCGGACTGGTATGCATTCATGTAATAATGTATATACCAATAAATGGAAATCCAATGTTTATTTATCTAGATTTATTGGCCGGATATTAAATTTGAGATTGCTTTAATATGAATTCTTTTTAGGAACTTAAACCAAATAATAGAAGAATATTTTTATGAGAAAATTTAAGCATGCATTCTTTGCATTTCAAATGTAACTTTATTATTAATATTATATTATCACCCCAGATCTTTTACGAGGTAGGTCGAGAGCACCGTGTGCCAAATGCAGACCTTACAATCCTGACGTGCTTATTCTACGTACATCACTCTCTTCGTAAACACGCGCGGTTTTCAGAGATTTCTGATCCCGTCATCAGCCAGTTTCTTAACAGGCTTGAAAATGTAATTTTAAGAAATAATAAGATTTAGGGTTTTTTCATATATCACTAATAATGTAATAGACAACGCAATATTTAAATTTTCTTATATTATTTTTATTTGGAAAACAGACTATATAGAATTACATAATAAAAAACAAATACATATACAGAAATCAATAAAATTTCCACCAAAAAGATAACAAAAGAAATATAGGATACATTATTATTGATACGATTCGCGTTAAAAAGGTGTATCACACTAAAGCCCTTCCTGAATATCTACGAGTATATACATATGTACATGATCATAGTAACAGTTTAAATGACGTACATTTTTTCTATTGGTCCGAATCTAACCTGTCACGATAAAACGTATGTAAGTTAAACCGGTATACAATTTAATCAATAACAAAGTCTATATACACTGAATATAGCCTTCCAAACAGATGTCGCCGCTCACATCGAAATACATATGAAATTTTCCACATTATGCATATTTAAAGCAGCCTTGGTAATTATCGCAGCCTTGGTTTTAAACGCTTAAGGTAAGACATTGTAGGGACGTTTAAAGAAAGGATGTACGTGGAAAATGCAAAAAAATAAAATATTACTATTTGTAAATAAAGGGCAGAATACATCAATACTTAAAAATTAAATAATTTTGTAATCCTTTGTGATACGTAATGTAATGAAAATAATGTAATGTCTTAGCGAGTGATGTAGTTATTCAAAATTACTAATATAAATATATTTAACTTACTTAACCCGGTGTATGGCAATGGGCTCGCCTCTATTCCATGGGACATGGGAAACATAACAGGTGAAACGTGGGGGTTTACTAGACTCCTCTGCCTACTGACGATTATAGGTGTGATGTTACGTTTAACTTACTCTTTTTTTTCCATGTAGTTGTATGTATTTATATGTAGTCATGCAAATGCATAGGTATCCGTATATACAAATAGGGATAAAAAGAGAGAAAGTAATAAAATGGTTTAGAATTTAGCGTCCCATTCCGGAGGTCTGGGTTTGAAAGGCACTTACCTCTGACTTTATAAATATACACAAGTATTAAAGATTTTTACCACTTGCTTTAACAGTGAATAAAAACTTAGTAGCCTTACATTTTAACGTAACTTGTTCTAAGGTATGTAAATTTTACCTTTTGTCGACCTCCACTTGAGCAGCTTTGAACATAGCCTTTGAACATATATAGCCTTAAAGTAACATAATGACATTTAATTCCCTGTGGACACCGGAGTCCAATAACGGATTGATAGATGTGTTGATAACGAAGTATTTATCGACTTCGAAGACGTCAAAGTGAAAAACAAAAGGTCATCGCTAATATAGATCAATGTTGAGATCAGCGAATATAGAAGTATCGACATTCTAGGCAACAAAATAAAAAAATGTAAAAAACAAATTTTGACAAACATTTTAAATCAAAGAGCCCGTTTTTTAAATGTATTTAATGACACTAAATTTATATGCACGTCATTCTTTACCCACCACGTAAAGGACGTGGCGTGATGGTAGAATGATACTAAAAAACATTACCAATTTTCATAAATAGGACGTTTAGTTTTCACTTTTCCTGGTTTTCACTGACACTGTATCACTATCCTCTAGGTACCTGGCATGACGATAAAAAAATTATAAAGTATATAACACCTGGATTTATATTTGTTTTAACGAAATTGGATATAATATAAACTCCTGTTTCTATGATGTAATTTAAAATGTTTAGTGCTATTCTCGACGGAAACATAAAACATAGATAGGAAGATTATGATTTATATATACCACAACGCTCGTCATATAAACTGTGTTAGTAGGTTAGGAGACACAAAGGGGAATCCAGACAGCTTTATGACTTATAATGTTACTGTTCTTACCAAAAATATCTAAATACGCTCTGTAATTGGTCGCTTATAGGTAAATGTCATTCTGGGATTCGGTGCGTAAAGAGAAATGTCAATCTGGAATTAGGTGCGTAAAGAGAAATGTCAATCTGGAATTAGGTGCGTAAAGAGAAGTAAAATTCTTATTCTATAAATTCTGTGGGTGGTACAGCTGTTCAGTTTTATTTTTAAAAAACCGCCATAGGACTATCAGTTCTTTATGACCGACAGTTACCTATTATCCGTAATCATCTGCTTGGGGCACCCGATAGTTTTTACCGATATTTTTTAGTCCTTTTTGTCCAATGGCCTACTAGTACAGTGTTTAGTGGTAGTGGATGAATAGTTATTGTATTTAATGTAGATGAGTCGTAAATGAATGGTTACTATGGGTTCTGTTCGTTCTCAAGATTTGTTTGATAAGCGCACAATGTTTAGTGTCTAGGTGTCTAGTAATATTATCTATATAAGTACGAGTATCATCATTAAATCTTAAGTCCAGCAGGAGCAGAAGACGTCCACAGTGGCTCTCCATAAGTTTATTTAAAAATAAACATTTGGTTTAAAATCCTGCATTACATTCCGGTGGTCCTAGGTACAAATCACTTATCAATGTCACTTACTGTAACGGTGGAATAAACCTCATGTGGAATCTTACACACCTTGGAGTACTTATTGAAGTTCTGTAAGGCGTATGGAGTCTATACCAAACCGTAATTGTCCAAGGTGGCAGACCATGAACTTGAGGTCAAAGGTCAGTTAGTCGTTACATCGTAAAAATATCTAATTGTCTAAATGTCATGTTTCCATTTTCACTATCACTAATAAATGAGTCAATGTGTAAATCAAGACAATTCTTACGAATTGTATAAATAAAATCTGGTTCAAACTTTTTTTTATAATTAGGTATACTTACAGTCGACATTAGGTATTTCAAAATTTTTAATATTAAAGAATACCTGTTACAATATTCACGAAGCACCAGGTTCATCAGTTCCGTTGGTGTTAGAGAAATCTTTTTTTAACATGCTGATAGATTTTTTCATTAGACCATCACGTCAGGTTCCTTACAGGGTAGGCAGAGATCACAGAGTTCCAAATACTTCTATCCTTACAATACTAATGTGCTTATCATGCATCCATCATTCTCTTCAAACACACACGGCGATTTTTGAAACATCTGACGCCCCGTGACAACGTCTACATATAAACTAAAACAATGGGTTTTAGTTTATATGTGTACATCAATAATTGCGTTTTAAAACATTTGCCAACAGTACACAAAGCAACATATGTATGTAGGATCTGCATACACACGCTCATAGGAAATTTCATGTAATTGCCTACATTCAGCATACTCCAACTGTATTAAGCGTATCTGTCAATATTTACCGCAACGGACATAATATAGGCCACCGCGTGGGCGACTAATCAACATTATTGCCAGCGTCGAGTGGCCGCAATATAAATAAATGATAGTGTGCCGGCCACACACTCCGCCACCTGAATTAATAACAAAACTTCATAAAACTGCTGCATCTCGCTGCTGTATGGGCTTAATAGTTTTTTGCATAAAACATTTGCCTCTCGAGACCTGCTTTTACAAAATGCATTTTTATCTCCCTCTACGAAATAAAGAGGGAGTTTAAAAAAATATTCTTCAATGCCTTCACCTACATTGGTCTTGGCTTTAATGACGAGTATAAATAACACAGTACAATAAGTTGATACAGAAAATATTTTACTGTCACATGTGCGTGCACCATTGGCCGTTTTACAGCAGAAGCATTTGATCTTAATGTTAAAATTAAGGTGAGGTGTAGATTGTCAGCCTATTCGAACGCAGGAACAACTATCTAGGAACCAGTTACTTGAGCGAGTTTTTTATTTATACAATAAACTTTAATTTTGCATTAGAAACTTTTAAAGTAGTAAATACATTCAAATAATCAAAATTAAGCCCCACGTAAAATGGAATGCAGTACTGAATGATATTTTTAAATCGATGTTCTAGCAGTGGCAGTGGCGGGTGAAGGAAATTCGACCCGACAATGTTACTGGTGCGGGCCTATTGCAGAACAGGTGCAACGCAGTGACGTAGCGCCCCCTTGCGGCCCTAAAAACTCAGTGGTGTTCACCTGCCAAGAAGGTTATAATTATTGCGCCATCGCCGCTTCTTCACCGCGTGAGTATCGTTGTGAATAAAACTGTCACAGCTGGAGCCTGACGAGATCTAAAGCATACTCCAGTAGATTGTTCTTTAATTTTACCGACACATGGCCTGCCAAACGAATATTTAGATGTTTTCAAACGTTTCAAACGATCAAGAGTTGCCCAATACAAGCACATCCTCATGGAAATATTTCATCTAAATGTCAATAAGTTTTAATGTTATTTGTAAACATAAATGTGAAAATTAAATTAAAATGAAAAGTATTAAGACAACCATTACAGATTTGTGTCAGTAATTTTTTTCAGTAATGTTAAGTTTTTATTATGTCCGTTTTAAATTCAGTATTTTATTATTCCCAGCATACATGGAATCCAGGTTCTGCAGCAAAGTCTACCAGGACGAATGTTATCCTCAGTACTGCAACTCGACCAAGAAATGGCGAATGACATGTACATGCCGCGGAGATCTGTGCAATGAAAACATCACGAAGCGAGAAATGGACGCCTTCGCCAAACTTCCCCGGGAGGTAGAAGCTAAGGAATCTCGAGAGAAAAGAAATACTAAAAATGTTAGTTTCATTCCAACCGACACTGAGAAGACGGTGATTATTACCAACATATCAGCCACCCTTATAAATGAAGTAGATGACTCCAAAGCTAAAGACGACGACGACAATGTTACCGAAGTAATTGTGCCTAAAGAAGACGATAATGTACAAAAAATATCCAAAAATGTAGACGCAATCACAAATATTTCCTCTACGAGCGAAAATATTAAAACTCCAAACAGTGATAATGACGGTAAAGACAAAGTAAACGAAATTAAAGTAAATAACAAAAATGAATTAACTGAAACATCTGTCAACGACGTGCTTTTATCTAAAATTTTGGTGGAAAGCACAAAAATGGCAAAAGTCAAGGAACTGCCATTATATACAAATACAGCAAGTCCGAGCGAGAGATTACCAACGGCTGAGGCGCTGCAGCAAGAAGCCAGTTCGGAGAATGACGACAACAACACCGAGCACACCACAGTTGATTACGAACCTACCGAATCTGGCACCTCGGATGACGATGAGAACGATGATGGTGACGACAGCCACGTCACTGCCGAACCTGGTGCTGCTGGAGAAAACTCTGGCAATACAAAAACCATTGACACGCTGCTCCTAGTAAATGGTTTGCTATTACAATTTATTTACAACCGTAAATAAATCAGTGAGTACAGTAACACCATAATGTCCATTGTTAAGTATTTATGTTAATTATTTACCTATGTATGTGTTTTTTCAATGCTTCATAATGAGATTAGCCTTAAAGTTGTGTAGAACACTATTCTCACTCACTACTCATTGATGTACTCACGAAGCATTAGTTTTATGTTAAAAATTGATCTCTTTGTATGTTCATGGTTTGTTTTCCACAATGTTAGAAACAAATATGTTTTGCATATTGCTTTTGTTTGCCGGTTGATATTATAATCACATATTGTTATTTAGTCATATAAGTGTATCAATAAACATGTCAAAACAAATCTGTAAATAACGTAATACGAATTTTATTCTGTTTAAAATTGCACTCTACAGAAATTGCTTACATATTATTATTATGATGTCATAATTAAATTTTGTTGACGAAATTGCATATTACAATCTAAACACAAATGTGTACCTATAATTTTTTAGAAAAAGTAAATTCAGTAGAAATATCACCTTTGTTGTATAAAATTATATCATACTTCACTTAACCACTGATTTTTATTTCAATAAAATTACAATAAATTAACAAATTATGTAGTTTTATTTCTCATTCGTCAGTCAAAAGTAAAATCATAATTTTTGGATAGTTGCCTATTCCCACCTTTAGTCTCCAGACTTTTGGTTCCCTGAGCATAGGCCTCCACGATATCAGAATCAAAAGGTTTTTCAGACCTCGCTTTTTTCGGTGTGGGCCCATAGTACTCATATATTGGGGGTGGAGCAATTTCATTGTGATCGGATATTACTTTTCTCTTTTCACATTCTCTACTATCAGAACCATCAATTTCTTCATCACTCAATTCATTTACAATGGGTGTTGGTTCTTGATTTTGAACAAAATATCTGTATTTAACAGTTTTCTCAGTCTTTTTTGATGAGAAATATAAACCCCTCTGGGGTTCGACTTCAGTAAGGTCACTGATGGTTGGTGGGGACGGAATTTCATGTCTAGTTTTTCTTACATCTGACCAAGTCTTTACTGTTTCTGTATCACTATTATTCTCTTGTACAATTTTCCCGCTACCATCGAAAGTGCAGCTTTTCTTGTTTTCTTTAGTAGAGGACTGTACTGGTGCAAATTCTGTTATCCTTTTTGACCTCTGCTGTTCTACGTACTCTTCTTGCGTCAACTGTTTAAACTTTTTTGATTTATCACCTAAACCCTCTTTGCCGATATCCCACTCGCGAACATACGCCTCGCGTAATTTTTGCCTCTCCTTCTCCTCTTCCTCTTTCAACTTCTTTTGCTCCTCCTTAGCTTTATTATCAGCTTCGTTCTTTTGTTGTGTCAAAAACTCCAGTAGGCAAGCCGTGAAATCTTTTTGATTTTCTGTAACAAATTATTATACCGTAAAATTTATGATCACACTAAAGGAAACAAATATCCACGATAAAAATGGATAACTACTTAATTTTAATATAATATTTGAAAGTAAATATTGATGAATCCCTTTAAAATTTGTTTGTCCTGACACGATTACATCTACAATGCTAAATAGGCTATCGATTACATGATTATCATAAGCTTACCATTGGGGTCTTCCGGTGGCAGCCCTGCGCGGGCGCGCTGGCGGGCCCTTGCTGCCGCCACGCGAGCTGCCACCAGCTCATCGCGTTTCTTCCTGGCCTCCTCAGCTTCCTTTTGAGCACGTAGTGTGGCCTCACGCTCTTTCAACAGCGCCGCCATTTGCTTACGGCGCTCCGTCTCGTCCGTGCTAAAGGCGTAGTAACCCACGCCGTGGATGCGAGCCTCTGGGAACAAAAAATAACGATATAATTATATAGTTATGTTATGTCCTTAGTTACTCGATCGATACAAACCTCCTTTACCGAACATTGTATAGTTATTTGACACAGGTACCTCGTCTTAAAGGTTCTGTATATTATTTTCCATAACATATTTATTTGCTTGCGAACGATATTTTAAAAACTAAAATAAACTTGTTATCGGTTTTTTTACTATCTCTTGCATTTGATTACTTTAAAGTCCAAAGCCATAATCTATAGATACATATATCATATAGTCTCTCATGAATTCGAAGTATCATGAAACAAAAACATTAATTTGACACAAACCATCAAAAAGCAAATCTTGGTAGTGAATATCGCCATCTTTTGCAAGCAGGTCTCTCTCCTTCTCTTCCCATTTATCACGCAATGACTGAAGATAGTCCTTGGTTTTTTGCACCAACAGCGTATTCTCTATTTTCTGAAATATATGTATATTATTTGAATACATGTATAATAAGAAATAAAGAAACACATATACATATATGTACGTGTGAGAGCGTGCATGCGCGTGCGTGTCCTTGTACGTGCGTGTGTGTATGTGCGTGCGTGTGCGTGCGCATATGTTCGTGTGCGCGTGCGTTTGCGTGCGCGTCTCCTAGTGTGTGTGCGTGCGTGTGCAGAACAGAAATAACAAATAGGAAATGAGAGGCTTAGTAAAATAACATACACAAAAAGGAAATGTAAGGCATAATAAAATAACATACACAAAAAGGAAATGTAAGGCAACATCAATACAGCGATATAGATTGTTAAAAATGAAATTGGGATGGAAAGTAATGTCAGTTTATTGTATGCCAGTATTTATTAAATTTTACAGAGTAGTGGCAAAAACACGGCGTGTAAGGGACTCCAACCACCATCTCAGGAGCCAAAGTCAACCTCACCTGCACGTGGTACACCCTGCTATAACAGAAGAGGCTCTAGCGCCTGGCTGATTGCGATATAGCGCAGCTTAAATAGGGACGGCTAAATGCCCAGGCCGCCGACGGGCAGCAGCGCCGGCGGTGCAAAAAGCTGTGCCCTGCGATCTCGAACCCGCATGCCCAGCGTGGACATTACGGGCATAAACCCCCTTTTGGGGAGGCCTATGTCCAACAGTGGACTGAGATAGGCTGATGATGATGATGGAAAAAACACTGGGATAAAGGGACTTGTTCATAGCTGCAACCATTTTGTTATCCTGCTTGGTATAACTCTGTTACACATGTATGGGAGTCCAGGAGTATAACACAATCAAATCTCAACAAACAAGACTAGGTACTAGACCCAGCAGCCTATTACCCTCCAAAACACATAACCAAACATTAAATTTTGCCTTTAGCAGTCACCAGTCAAAGACTATGTACCAATTAGGATATGTATGCTATAAACCTGTTGTATGTATGCCATATTTAACAAACCTGTTCACATTAAAATTATTACACTTATTCAAACAATACCCTATATCACTTCTATTTAGAACATAAAAACACTACTTACAGCTTCTTCTGATATATTCTCTCCATTATTCATAAGTTCCATCAGTTCCTTATCCCTTTTTTTGTATAACTCCAAATCGGACTTCAGGCATTTACGTGTACGGCCCAAACAATCTGAGAATTCAACCCTGCAATTTTCAAATTCATTGTATGGAATTAATTAATACTGGCACATACAACAGTCAATGTTATGTGATTGGCTGGATTGGAAATAGGACTGAAGTTCTAATACTATTAATATTATCTAATACTACATGTTTTTATACTCATTTCCCACTACAGCAAAGTGTCATGTCACATCAAATGTCCAGGCAAACATGCTGATGTACATCTACACATAGTGATATAATAAATTTGATAAAAGTCTGTAGACCAGAGCCCGATTAACCTTAAGGCAGAGTAGGCAACTGCCTAGGGGCCCAAGATCGACAGGGGCCCACTGCAGTCCGCAAAAAAAA
>DWMG01005037.1:0-10483 GCA_018244855.1 Elbella merops | reverse complement strand
CCATCGCGCCCTGTCCTCGGCTTGTCGCATCCAGCATCTGCCTGCAGCCTTTCGCAGATCGTCATCCCACCACATTGGTTATTGAGTTGTATTATAACATCATTACCCCAGGCCCCTTACGGAGAAGACAGAGAGCAAAAGTGACGTGTATGCCTATGAATGGGTTTTCGTAGGCAAGCGATTCAATTATACCAAATTACGTGATCAGATGATATTGCTGGTAATAGGACGAACGAAATAGGGAATGTGGGGTTGAAGTTTACGAATTGCTGCATTGACTGGAGTACTGTCTACCCCTTGGAGATTACAGGTATGATGCCACATACGATTAAAGTTTTTTTTTGAGTGATAATAACGGTAGACACAACAAATCTGAAGTCTAAGATCACTTAGTGGTAGGCAGTGTTACGGTAAAAATTATATATTTGAAGCGTTTCTGTTTAAAGGTTGTCAGTTATAACTTAGAAAACAAGAAAATCTTGCCGACCATATTGACAACTACATTATAAATAGACTCCCATCTTTAGATTCGAAAACAGCTAACAAAAATCGAATAGTAAAAGATTTAAAAAATCAATTGAAAGTGGTATATTTTAAATACAATTATTAAAATACCGTAACATAAAGTTAATAAAATTAATCAACACATCAGCAGTACTAATTGCACGGTCGCCAGCAACCGGTAATGATTTTTATCGCCTTGGATACGAGCCAATGTTGCCCGTGTGTAGCATGATTATATGACTATAGTCTTATAAAAGGGAAGTTTTCGTAATCGTATTAGAATAACAATTTAAGTTCAAGTCGTGAAACACACCTGACTTTACATTACATACATACATCATCAGCCTACTCCCGTCTACTGCTGGACATAGGCATCTCCAACAGCGCGCCACTGAGCTCGATCTTCAGCTCTTCGTATCCAATCACTGCCAGCCACTTTGCGTATATCGTCACTCCACTTAGCTGGAAGGTGTCCTACGCTACATTTGCCATGACGCGGTCTTCACTCCAGAACACTTCCACTCCAATGCCTATCGGTTCTGCGACAGATGTGGCCAGCCCACAACATAATAAACTTTACAATACCATCAAATTAATAACAAGTTTCATTTTACAAAATAAAAAAAAAATACTTCACGCTTGTAATCTCTGAAGAGGTAGGTAGGGGAGTGTAGTAGTCTCCCACGTTTCACCAGTTATATTTACGTTCTATAATGGAATAGGTGGTGAGCCTATTGCCATAGACTGCATTTAATTTTTTAAAAGAATATCTATCATATTGTCGACGAAGGAAAGGTTCGTTTGAAAAATTTTTGAGTTCTTTGATAGGTAATTCGAGGTATGTAAATTCTAGATCTCACTTCGCCAGCATGGCAGAGTATGGCCTTAATTCTTCTCATATTAAAAGAAGACATAGGTATACAACACTAGAGCGATAAAACAATTGTTGAATACATAGAGTTTCATTTTATAGTAAAGTTTTAACAGTTTCTAAGAATATATTTATTGTTACAAAAATATTGCTCTCTGAACTCAACAGTGACATAACTAAGTTCTCTCCCAAGTTAAGTATTTTTTTCACCAGATGCCAAAACGTCATTCCAGCCTAATGCTAAACTACTGATGCTTAATTAGATTTTTCTTCTCGAATTTGGCTACACGCCAGACGCGTCCTCTAAAGCCTTCAAGGGAGCCTCAATCTTCATAATGTCAGCCAGTAAGACGGCAGGCATAAAGCAATGTTATTATAGTTGGCTTCACATTTAAAGTATGTACCTACCTAATTTTAGATCATAGATATACCTACCTACCTATATTTATTTAATTGCAATAAAAAAAAATATTTGTAGGAAACACGAGTTTTGTTCTGTCTGTGCGTAAATTATCTATATGATTATATATTTAGAAACGTATATACGAATTTTGTCAGCTGATCTGAGTAGGTACTGAAAAATGTTTTTTAAAACGTGTAAAGTTGCTAACACTTAAGTAACTGTAACTCCATTAGATGGGTGTCTATCTATGACCTCATCTCGTTCTGGAAGGATTATTTAACAAAAGTAACGTAACTTCACGCCTGTAATCCCCGAAGAGGTAGGCAGAGGAATGCAGAACACTCCCACGTTTCACCGGCTACGTTTACGTCCCACTATGAAATAGGTGGTGAGCCTATTGCCATGCATCGGGCACATATCCAGACTCCGAACCAATACTAGAAAATCAAAATTGGAAAATTTTGTAGTGTTCAACCCGGGAATCGAACCGGTGACCTTCCCGATCGGCAGTCGCACTTGCGACGAACACGACCAACAAGGCAGTCAAACGTAAACCTGACGACATATAACATTTATTTAGTTTACACTAATCCATAAATCCGAGTGAAACAGGCGAATTGATTTTTAATACGAACATTTAATAGCGATTTCGATTTTCAGAAACAAAAGAATCGACCGTGAATAACAATGAAAATACCGACATGGACCACACAGGAAACCCGTCGGCATTAATTACACGGAGATAAATAAATACGGTTCAACATTCACTGTGCTCGTGGCTGTGGTTACTTTAATTCTCGGATTATGTACGACTGTGTTGTTCACGGGTATTCGCAATGAGATATATGAATATGATTTTAATAAACCGCCTGTTAATTGTTAAAATTGACTGCCTCGTCGGTCGAATGGTTTCAAGTACGACTCCCGATCGGGAGGTCCTGATTCAAATTCCGGGTCGAGTAGGTACTATTGCATTCTCCTATTCAGAATTTCTGGTAGTGACTCGGAGTCTGGATGTGTGCCCGGTGTAAGACAATAGGCTCACCAGTTATTCCATGATGGGATGCAAATGTAACTGGTAAAACGTGGGGGTGTACTACACTCATCTGCTTCCCCTTCGGACATTACAGGCGTGAAGTTACATAGTTCCGATGTACCCTTTCAAGATATAACCCAAAAACAAAATAATTGGTTGCTGTAGAATGAATGGTATGTGAAACCCATAGACATCTGTATTGTGTATCCCAATACCCTATAGAATTTAGATTCTACCTGCGTTCCACCACAGATTTGTTACTACCCCTTGAGGATTAATTTGGAACGTCTCTTATCTATCCAACGCACCCTTAAGAGATTTGTGGCATTATTTTAAATGTCACCGTGTTCATTTTGGATAAATAAACGTCCAGCACACAGTTTGTTTTGTTTTTATATGGTTGTTTCCGGCTAAACTGTTGTTAACTTGCAGTTCATCTGATTTTCGGGAGTTAGGACATCACGTGGCCACACACAGGTCAAAACCTAGGTAAAATTTATAGACAGATAGAAATCTATATTTAATCATTCTAGCTCTAAAATAGTTAATACCGCAATTCATTTTTAACCTAATACCTTTTCCTGTACCTACATCACTTAAGGTTTAAAAGGTACTTAGATTGTATTCTATACATATGGCCATATCGGTAAATCTAGTCAATCTAGGTATTACCAGGTTTCACGTTCGTATCACTAACGAACTCAAAACTGTACATACACTTTAAGTAACACTATTACAACCATAAGTTAAATATGTATAAGACGCAATTGCATTTTATATTACCATGTTTACTTCAACTTGTTATTATTATTATGTCGTTAAGCCAGGTCCCTTAAGGGATGTAAGATTTGAAAATTATATTCTAGAAAATTTTGAACAAATATTAAATTATATTTATGTAATAGATCTCCTAAAATTTAAGTGGCACTTAGGATTTTATATCTATTTAAAATATAATTATAAGCGACCGTCTCAACAACCACTTAACATTACTTATTTTAAATTTGTTTATAGAATGAAAACACAAGCACTGTTTATTATTGAAATAAATTAAACTATTAAAATTAATTTCCATTTCGTCAAAAGGTTAAGCTATGCTTATATTGGTAGAAATCCTTTATCATGCATTCCTTAGTATTATCCTTGGACCCTTATGTTTACTGGAACGCTTTTGTAGTAAAGGTGAATTTAATGAGATTATTACTGCTCCGTTGAACTTACATGCTGCCTTTAACGTGATTATCTTAAGCAGAGCTGTAACACAGTTAATACGAGATGCGGTTTTATTTCTTTTTGTGTACCCCATGACTTCACACCTAAAGTCAATTATTATTTCACAATAATAGATCAACAACTAATTTTATTTACTGCTGTGCATAATCCGAGGTGCTTTCCCTATTTCTCTTAATGGATTTGTCAAATTTTTTGCAATTATTACACGATAAACTATTGAAAAATTAACAAAAAGTATCATATATAAATGTATCGGACAGAGGAACGAATAGAATAAAACTCTTTAGTTAATTGCAATGTATTCAATAATTGGTCTCCATGAAAATGGAATAATTCATTTTCGTAAAAAACTCTGTGAAGTTTTCGTAATAAAAAACACCCTGTATGTAGACACTTAACGTTATAAGGTGATAGAAATATTTTATCGCTAGTTAGAAGCTATTGGAACAAATGTTCCAATATGCCGTTCTCGGATTCCCTCGCCGTTTACTAGATCCACGTAGAACAAAGCGGTGAGATTAATGCAATTATTCGTAGTCTATCCAGTTAACATGAGGCATTTAACTGGATTACCTGACGCGGCGCTATGAGACTTCTGCGCCCGAGCGAGGTTATTTGCTCATAACGAATAACTTTGCAGCTTCAACTGAAATGTCTGAAGTAAAACTTTATATACACTTCATTCTCACATACATACATACATACAATCCTCTATAACTTTTAACACACTCATTATAATTTTTAATTTATTTTTAATTTCATTTATTGAAACATAAATCAATGGTCCAATTTTCTAACTTTAACTTTTTGTTACACAGGTATAACAAACATTCTCCAATTTACCTAATTGGCAAAACAAGTTTAATTAATTGAAGGGATTAAAATTACGGGTTAAAACCCTTAGGAAACAGATAATTAATGAATATCTGAAATAATTTGTTTACGTTGAATAATTAAAGTCTATACCGGCCCAGTAACGGTGTAATTATTTTAAAATATTCCCTAAGATGATTAAGTATCACTCATAGTTTCAGATAATTCAGTATCTATTTAAATCTAGCTGCGCAAGGACTATTTTATAATAACAAAATACTACGCGTTACTGGAACACGAAGAATGGTTTGAAGATAATATACTCGTCGCTATTCCTTAAACCGATTTGATGTTGGAAAGATGTTATGTGCATACAAAGTCTGATAAGGTGCAATGACTCTCATAAGAACGATTTAGAACGACTAATAAACCGGTCAAATCAAGACAAATAGGTGCAATGACTCATATAAGGACTATTTAGAACGAGGAATAAACCTGGCGAATCAAGAAAATACGTGCAATTATTATTGGTTATTACAAATAGTCGAACTAAAGTACATGGTAACCGATATTTGTTCCGATAATATTAAAATTCTATCAGTTCACGCATATGTGTATCACCAACTTTATATTTCAATAATGAAATTCCTCGAAGCCGGCAATTTAAAGCTTGCACTTCCGGGAGGTTATGGCTAAGGTAATAAAGTTTATTATTCATAAGTGGCCCAACTTAATGAGTTATGGGCATTTTATTACTTTCCGGTTTACGCCCCTTTTAAGTACGTCAATAAAATTTTAAGCGACGATAATACAGTTAGGCGGTGTTTTATGCGAAAACAATTCCGGGTGTGAAGTTCAACAATACAGCAGTGTGTTTAATGCAGAAGCAATATGTTTAGTTAGTCGCGCGTATGGTTTTAAAAGTTTGATTTTTTCTACTATTATCAAATAAAAGTGATCATTAATCTATACCAATTTCTATGCGTTCTTCAAATTCCAAGCCGATTCAGAAAATAACTAATTTTAATTTGCTTTCAAATATACTCATAAAGAAGTTGCTTTTTGTCTAAATTTTTTCACAAGAAACGTTTATGACCAGAAATAAGAAAATGTATTTTCATAAGCTATACAACTTCTGCAATATATCTTCCATAGACGCCCCTTTTAAGTAAAAGGAATAAATGTGGTAGGAAGCCAGTCTTTATAATTAATGCAATAAATTTTAAGCTCTTGGTTGCCAATAACAATCACCTGTATACAGTTTAGTACTTAGTAACTGCATACAGAATCTGGGAAGGAACATAATTATGTGCATTTGTATCTTCCTGTGCATACCTACGAGTCTATGTGCTTTAAATTTAAACATTAAAAATTTAAGCACAAAAGAAGTCAACTTTAATTTATTGAAAAGTTTAATTGGCCTAAAGTAAATACGCCAGTTATAAAGACAATGGTTTTTCTATCGAGTCTACGAAATGAGACCTCAAGAACTTGTATTTATGTAACAGAGCGTCTGCGTCGTCGATGTACCTAATTATTTGGTTAGTCTCTTATAAGTATTATACATATATTACTTAGGAACAGAACTTTTTGCATATATCTTTAAATCATAAATTTTACCTACAAATCAAATCAAAAACAACAACAAAATAATAATAATAAACATAAGAAAGTAGTTAGCAATGGGCGGTTTTATCGCTTTGAGCTTTTTTTAAAATTCGAATAACAAAACAGCAGGCCTAGTGGAAGACATTTTAGTGTGTAATAAATAGTGCCCTTGTACAACCGATCTTCTGTATACTCGTATTTCTTTCTTATTATTGCGTGTAAATTGTAATTTAATCGACCCATTATAATTCCACTGTTGGAATATGGGTCTCATATTGAGAGGGTTAAGGCCATAGTCTGACACGCTGGCCAAGTGCGGGTTGGCCGATTTCACACACTTTAGAATTCTTTTTTTTATAAATTCTAAGGTGTGCAGGTTTCCTTGCGATGTTTTTCTTCACCGAAAGCAAGTGATATTTAAATTTTAATATGCATTTTTGTAAAGAGGTGCGCGCCATGGATTTGAACGCAGCACCCCCGGAGTGAGGGGCTGATTTTTTAACTACTAGGCTATCACTGCCTGTATTGTAATTTATAGTAATTATATTTTCTTTGTTATTCGGAAGACCCAGGACCGGAAGGCAATGCCGCCGATTAAGGGAGGACTACTCGTAGGTCCAGCAGGAGACATCTAGACGCTTACGATAATCATAATGATTGTGTATAGAGAAAATAAATGAAAAAGGCTATATACATACACCTATATATTATGCATATAGCGCTCTGTATAACGCTTTAAAGTGAAGTATATCTATATTCACACCAATGAATTGTACACACGAACAGTGGGCCGCAGACCGCACGATATCCCCTTCCGGCCGCGAGCAGGGCTGTTTCCGCTGCAGTGGTCGTTTAGACAACACGTCAGTGTATTTTTTCATTAAAAGACCGCTCCATTAGTTAGTAAACCTACGGAGCTGGCCGTCATGAGTTATATTCACAAAACAATCATTCGCAAAATAAACAAGAGTATATATTTCATGTCTGAATGTAAAACTATTAATTTTAGCACGTAATTAGAAATGTATTTATTTATTCAATTGTCCGGTTACCATAGTACAGAGTCTGTTAGTTTGGGATCAGATGACTGCGTTTGAAGTTGACCCAGGATATTATTATTACATTAGAAATAGGAAGGGTCTGACCTTATTCCACCTCAAGTTTCAAGGGGCAAAAATAGCAGTTAGTTACCAACTAACATTTAAAAAGAACATAACCTCCGTATAGACAAGTGCGATCTGTTTATGAAAATCGAGATTAGGTGTTTAGCATGCTCTTGAAAGATCGGTATAATTTGGCTCTGACCCGTTAAATGATTTCCGAT
Source organism: Elbella merops (assembly GCA_018244855.1). Taxonomy (NCBI): domain Eukaryota; kingdom Metazoa; phylum Arthropoda; class Insecta; order Lepidoptera; family Hesperiidae; genus Elbella; species Elbella merops. The sequence continues at coordinate 2,691 of DWMG01005037.1, read as the reverse complement.
CAGTTAGATGTCGAATCACGACAAATAACGTTATGCCACTCCTTATAAAACAATCTATCACATACTCGTATATAAATGATAGCGTGGAAGCTACGAATCGTCGAACCTTTCCTTAACCAAGCTGTGAAAGTCTAATTTCATTACCGCTTTCACTGCAAATCGCTCGGCAATATCATCAATTTATCGAAACGCTGGCCGCACGGCTCATTTGAATAATATCACAATTGAATATGCATAGACAGTTCGTGTCATTCAATTTTATGCGCAACATTACGCCATTGGTTTCATCGGGTGGCGAACAGGCGGAATAAGCGGTTATTCGATTTGTGGAATCTATCGAGGTTCGGTCGAAGCCAGGGGACCGCGCAGCTGTTGCAGACATGAATTTGTTAATTAATTTCCAAAAACGTAACATCACGCCTGTTAACCCCGGTAGGGTAGGCAGATGTTATTATTGGCTCTGTCCTGTAATAAGAGGTAGTTTGCTAATTCACCACCTATTCCATTGTGGGACTTAAACGTAACTGGTGAAATGTCGGAGTGTCATTCCTCTACCTGTTCCTACGGAAATTAGGGGCGTGAAGTTAGGTAATAAATATTTTTCGATTTTCTAGGTATGTATAAGTAATATATAGTATGGTAAGGTATGTATAGTAAGTATAAGCGCTGTAGGTAAATCGTGGTTTCGCATGTTTACAACTGCTCTCGCGTAGCTCCCTTGAACAATATCGTTTGTAACAGTCAGTATCAATATAATGTTGCTTAATTTGTACACGTTGACTTCGCTTATATTTCTTATTCCATTGTTACAAAAAACCATTCCATTAAAAAAAATATGTATAATTCATATTTTTATTTTTACGTCAAATTTATTTTACTCGTGGTCTAAATAAGTCAGAAAATCTATATATGTTTAGTATTTTATTTATGTGTAACCCACTAGGATTCATTGATATAGAACAGCAACATACTATACCTTGAACGCTTAAACCTTTGCTTCAGGGATCGTAACAGTATTGTTAATTCGTCTTATTACAAAAAGTGTCATGACAAAAAAGATACATTGTAAATAAATAAAAACAAGATACAAAAAGCTTTTAGCAAGGAAGAACTAAATATAAGTTAAATGTCTAACTAAACTAAGAACTAAATAAAGTAAGTTAAATGTTATCAACCGAACGATACGCACCATTTAATTGTTACCATAACGAGACAATACCTTTCTATAACGAGACTAAAAAACTTTACACTAGATATTTACCATAAAAAACCTATATAAACAAATATCCCCAAGTTTTTCACCTTAAAAGCCTTAATATCACGCGACCGCAACGCCATCCTCGAAACAATTTAAGGCCCGCATAATTGTTCGCTACGGGGCTCGAGAAAATTTCGTTTTATTTGCTCGCCACCTGCACAAAGGGAAACACCCTGTAATTAGAAATGGTTTAACTCTCATATTGTTTGAGGGTATGTGGATAGACCCTTACTTAGGGGACAAAGGAATTACACATGAGATGAAAAACGTTACTTGTGTTGGAATACAACTGTTCAAACTGTTGATATAAACGAAGTAAATTCATATTGTGTTACCTAACAGCTGATATATTCATTGTAAAAAACTAATTCAAATTATGTAACTAAATATTGTATTTATAATTATTTCACCATCACGCCAACTCTCACTCTCACTCTCTTATTATCTGTCTACACACTTCGCGTGCTTATTTTGTCTACTATTAAAACTCTCTTCATACTTGCACTCCAGTTTCAGAGACATCTGACTCGCGCATCAGCCAGAATCTGACCTATTTGACAAGAACCAAGAGGACTCCCATCGCACGTGGATCGATGCAACATGCAACATTCGCATTGTGTGTCTATTTTGTCATTTTGTCGTTTCCACATGTCCAAGTCTTATATAATAAGATTATTTCGAGACGATGTCCGTCCGACCGTAAAGTCACAAACTAAGCAGTGACCGTGTTATGTGCACTAGACAGGAAATGATTATGTACCTATATACATTTTTATACTCATTCTTTGCGTTTTCTATCTTAACTTGTCATTAATCTACAGTGTTTAATTACAACGAGTTTTCTTTAATATTAGACGTGGCAAGTGCGGATTTCAGGTTTCAGTGCAGGTAGTGGATTTATTTCTAACATAGAATCAGATGCTGGATGCGACAAGCCGAGAACAGGACGCTATGGCGCTCATTGGGGGAGGTCTATGTCCTCCAGCAGTGGACTAAGACAGGCTGATAATGACGACGATGATGATGATGATGATGATGATGATGATGATCATAGAATCAGATGATCGAGCACTTATAACAACACATTACTATACTCGTGTTTTCGTTCAGTATATTTTAGAAAATCGCCCATAAATAAAGAGAATAGATGCACATTAATATTTAAACAATAGGTAAAATTAATACAAAAACATTTAATATTTCCTGGTATCTTTATCATTGAAAATATTATTTATATTGATTATATAATACATATATTACCACTGCCTAGTAGGTACTTGAGTGTGTTTTTCTGTGTCTACAACTGCATCTCTATAGCGGCCATCATTTTTTGGGTATTGTGATCGGTGGATAAATAACCCACCAAGGTCCCAATTTGAAGTTAGTGTTAGGAAATTAAACTCTTGTTGAAATCTTGTAGTTATATTTTCACA
>DWMG01005036.1:0-10483 GCA_018244855.1 Elbella merops | reverse complement strand
TATGTGTGTGTGTGTGTGTGTCTGTGTGTGTACGATATATGTATGTATCCAGTTTGGTACTAACATTGGGAAACAACTATGTACTATAGACAGCCAGGTCTATGACCTTCGAAATTTGAATCGTAAAAATTGTTCATCTACCCACCTACTCGTATACATCTCACATAGCATCGTTTTATGGTCTCTAAAACCTCTTGAACCGTAAAGAGCCCTTTAATTCAACTGTGGGAAAATGTTATTTTGACCTTTACGTTATTGATTTTTCCAAGGTTTTGGATCAGACATTAATGTGTCATTATCGACATCGACCGGTGAAAGCCAGTGTGCGTACCTGAGGAGAATGATGAATGTAAAATCATCATGTCTGTAAGGATAGAGTTATTTGACACATATGCTGCCTGCCTGCCCTGTAAGGACCTAAGTTACCGTCCCTTGACCGGGTAAACCTTTACGTAACGTGATGATGTAATGATAGTAATACAATCCATTCAAATAAAATCAAACAGGACGCGAACAACAGATAGCGTTCTTATACTACTGGTATTTGTTTTTATTACACGTAAGTAAAACGTTAAATTAAAGTCTCATTTAGCCAATTGCTAATGACTGCATCATCATCATCAACCTATCGGCAGGCCACTGCTGGACATAGGCCTTCCCCAAAAGGTGGTTTATAGCCACCATCTCCACGCTGGGCATGCAGGTTGGAGATCGCAGAGCTCAGCTTTTCGTACCGCCGACGCTCCCGCCCGCATTTAGCCGTGCCTGTTTAAGCTACGCTATACCGCGATCAGCCGGTCGCCAGTCGCCAAAGAAAAGTTATACTGTCGTTATTTATTGAAACCGGAAGTTAAGTTTGAATATGATATGCTGTGATGGTGAAGAAAGTTCGTAATCTTCTCTATGGTGTGTAAAGTCTGCCAACTCGCACTAGGTACGTAGCGCAACCCTACGAGGATCGCTGACGCCACCGGCACGTGTAACCCACTCTTATTTGTTAACCATAATAAAAGTGCAATTTAGCAATTGCATAAGATTGATTGACGTCAATATCAAAGTTTTCCCTAATAATAATTAGATTAGTAAGAACATTCCTATTCTAACATCGATAGGCTTAGGCTTGGCTGGAAATAAGATTTAATTGTAATTTTATATGTTAATTTAAATAGTTTTAAATTAAATCTGGCTTTTTTTTGGAGCCTCCGAGCGCAGCAAACGTAATTCACTTTACGACTGTGATACACCTACTATGGCCGAAACTTTTATGCTGAGTGTAGACACGTGTCTAACAGTACAAGGATTAAAGGGTTGATGATGAATGAATAAATGAACAATTGAATGAATGAAGTAAAGAATGAATGAATAAGCGAACGAGATAACAAAAAGGACCAATGGATAGAATAATTATTGAATCTCAATAACATGGTGACCTTTATGTATAGGTATATTACGATACTATACTGCATATTCTACCATTCAAGAGTTGCAGACTGTGCGAAGAGGCCACTTACAGCCTATCAAGCCTCAGCCACCGGACCTCAAAGATTGAGGTTTGATCTCACATTGAGAATATGGAAATAAAAATCTCAATGTCATTTATTTGGCCTACTTTATCCATATTAAGGAAATATTATCACCTTGTTATTAAGTGCAATTAATTTAATACCAATTAAATTAAATATTAATAGGTTTAATTATTACTTACCAACTAATTGGTAACAAGCCGTGTCAAGATCATAAGGTGATTAAAGTTCGAGGACGTCTAAATATCGATCGGGCACTGATTATTAGTAGGTACCCTAATAGATGGCTGTGGTCATAGAAAAAATCTACCAGAACCCAAACACTTCAGATTAATGTGGATGAGGAAGAAATTAGAAGTGTTCGAAATTGGAGTGTGTTCTGAGGATAGAGATATTTGGCACTCGGTGCTCTCTGTCAAGCACTGAACGATCCTGTCGTGAGTTGTCAAACAATTATTATTGTTTAGAAAAAAATATTTTAAATTTGGATATGATCTGGTTTTGTAATTTAATTATAACAAGCGTTTTTATGTTTAACATAATACGCAGTCTGTCGTTGATATTATTGTTTAATGGACCTTGAACGTTATCGAATACTTTTGCCGCGTTTTAAACACTTCGGACTGATTAGATCGTTCTATGTTATAGCTGTATGTTTCCTAATTCGTAGCTTCAAACATTTTCTAGAACATTCTCTTCTTTTAGTGATTTTCATCATCATTATTATCAGTCTACTCCCGTCCACTGCTGTCCATCATGATGATGATGAAGTGATCTTACCGGAAGGTTTTTGACGTTCCAGCAAAATTTCATAAAAACTAGCATACAAACACTGATTATAAAATCGTACATAAATATACAGCTTTATTAGACTTGTAGCTAGAACACCAAATTTTTCGTTTCTTAGACCTTGTTCTCTTCTTTTGTCTATCGCAGAAGTTCTATTATCGTTTTCCACTTGAATAGTTTTCTTGCGGATAGTTTTAGAGTTGATGTCACAAACTTGGGCACTTTTTGTTTATATTACTTACTCTAGGTACGAACATATTCCTTGTAATATCCATATTTTGGATAACGATTTCAAATCCGTTACTACAGTGTTGATTTTTTTTTTATATTCTACATCTAATTTTAGTTTCTCCGCGGGCCGAGATACTTAAAATATACCTTCTCATAGTCCAGTCAAGACTAAAACACCGATTATTGCTATAATTACGATATATTTATATACTCTAAAATCATAATGGTGTTATACATTATGTCCGAACAATAGTAGTGTTAATTATAATAAAACCTAAATAAATTACACATTGTCACAGAATGCTTAAAATTAAAACTGTATTAAATTGCTTAAAAATAATATATACATATACATTTTATATTTTGACGATTAAAGTTCTTGTCTATGACTTATGCAGAGATTATGAATATTCGTTAGACTCTTAATGAATTAAAAAAAATTGAACTGTCATTTCGTTTTAATTTCCCGCTATACTTATTTTATAATTATTATATGAAATTGTATAACTATCAAATACATATCGAAGTCAACTCGTCAATAAATAGCTGTCTCCTCATCAACATAACTTGTCTTACACCGAGCTGGTTCACTGGAACAGATCTCCTGTAAGGTCCCCATTCCATTAATTTTACTATTATTCATTACTGTAATCTTAAGTACGTTTAAATATTAAGTAAGTATATATGTATATATAAATTTTCAAATAAAATTTTCAAAATATAATAATAGATAACATGAAAAAAAAAATTATTTCTCTTCTTTACATTCTATTTTACCAACTAAACACAGCCTTTTTAAAATATTTTACAATTACTATGTTCTATTATTATATCATCACACCAGCCCCTAACAGAATAGACAGAGCATCGTGTGCAAAATATACTATTAAGTCAACTACAATATTATAAATGCATTATTATATTTTTATATGTATTAATATTATCTAAATTACACTGATACTTAACTTGCACATCCAGCGTGTAGATTACAGGTAGTATACAGTACACTTATTTAAAAAAAGTTTATTGATAAAAAATACTTATCTGTACCATCAATCCTGAAACAATTATACAATTTTAAACATCCAAATTTATGCGGCATGGAGCAGCAAAAAGCAATTTATTTTTAAAAATAGAAGTATGCAGAAATAAACTTTGAGTCATTGAAAGCTCCAATTCATTTATGCAGCAGATCAACGATGTTTTCAGACAAAACTTGTGTGTGTATTTTTTGTCCAGTCGTACGCTGTTTACGTGGCAAAATAAATGTAAATCGTAAATGTTGTTACGATGGAATATTCCACTTCATTTCATTCAATACCTGATCTTCATTAACCCTTTATCGTTTCACTTCTGAATAACAGAAGTAAAAGTCTCCCTCGTTGGCCAAATGCTACGGCTCTGAGGCGTACAGAGTCCTTATGTGCTTTGGAGAACACTATGGAAAGTAGAGAATGACGGTAAATAAATGTTTAACGGTTAAATCATTACGCGAATATTGATGGATGCAGGTGTCGCTGGATACCAAGATTCAGGTATCGACCCAACAGATCAGATATTGGCTGATGGAATAGTAAACTATATTATCCTTATTATTTTATTAAAGAAACAAATCATTACAACCGGTCTGCAAGTATTGAGATATTTGGCTGTCGTAGCTCGGTTCCTATCTTCCATACTATCGACGCATAGAGGGCCTGACGTGATAATAATAATAATGATTACGTAACTTTAATGCAACGAACGTAGCTAGTGACGTTTTAAAACACAATTAACGAGTTCAAAACACGCGTTCCTTATTAATTTTCACATTGGTCTTTCGAATTTTTTTTGCCCATTTTGCTGGAAGGGCGGCTAAAAGCAGACATCTGTCGGGCGCCGAGTACTGAAACTGAGTGCTCTGTGTCACAAAAACGAAATAGTCTCGGATATCTCACAGACATTGGGTTTTAATGTTGATTCAGAGACTCGACTCTCTGTGCCTTAAAATTCATGAAAAAGTAAAGACATTCTAAGGATTTTTTTGTTTGTTACTTAATACATTGTGATTGAGTACATTAAATATCACATCAGTAAAAATAATTATACTTCCTATAAGATATTTTAAATTACTAATACGCAATTGTGATGCCTTATAGCAACTTCAACATTTTAAGATACGCATTGAGTAAAAATATATAAGTGAAAATTAAAAAAATGTTACTTAAGGCCAAGATAAGGTTTTGCCCATGTTTTTCGAATAGTTTAAAAACCAGAAAATTTGGCTGAAACCGAAACTTCGACCGGAGACTATTAATTAAACAGTGTTTTTGACACCTCACCTCGTACACTTGTAAATATCCGGCAGACGACAAAGGAAGAAGAAAAACCAGTAGGGAATAAATGCTAAGAAATTGGTAATGTATTTAACGTCATAAATATATATTTGGTTGTTTAACGTGATAAATATATATTTGATTGTATTATGTGATAAATATATAATTGGAACACACTAATTAGGTATTTTATGAATCCCGAAAATGAGAGTCGAATTTCCCGATATTCCAAGAAATGAGTGTTTTGATCAGGCTAATTAGATCAAGAAACAGAGTTAAATAAACAGAAAATGGTGATGAAGGAGAGAAAAAGTAAGAGATAGATACTTGCCCTGAATGGTGAATACTCTGGAGAAAAAAAAAGTCTAAATGATTGAGAATAGAGATTTCAGTAAACTGTACAATGTACCTACTCTTAATAGAAAACCCATGAAGTTATGATTTGAAGAGATAATGTTCATGTTAATATTACAAAGAGGAAATATAAAATGTTAATACAACTTTGTAGTACTAATAATTGTAACATCACCCCTGTATTACGCCGAAGGGGTAGGCAGGGAAGGCTAGTACACTCCCACGTTACACAAGTAATTGTCGTACTTTTAAGATAATTTAATATTAGTATAAAGTTACTTCACAGTTAGTTATTGAAGTAACAGTGAAGGAAAAAATCGTTAATAAATCAGCAAACCCGCACTTGGCCAGCGACGCAGACTATGGCCTTTACCGTTTTCATTGACAGACAGGTTCCCAGTAGAATGTTTCGTGAGTATTTATACACATGATTATAAATGTACCGGCTTAACTGACGTACTGTTTTCGGGATGGCCCGACTCTTTTCGGACCTGTACGAGGTCCTTCCTCATGAGCTCCCGGCGCTTGTAGCGAAGTCGCGGCGGAGACTGGTCTTCGCCACGACCGTAGCAGATGACTTAAGCCGGTTCATTTATAATCATCCCAGTAGAACTAGAAAAGCGTTGTTGATGATTAGATTACTACAAATCTATTCTGAACCGTGTCGAAGATTTAAATGTTAAGAAAAGTTTCACATAATTAATGTTGCTAGTCTCCGTCCTCTACGCACGTATAAAAACTTGGTGAACGAGCATATAAATATACATGCGTTCTATTTGAAGAGGCGCGCGTGCGCGTGCGCAGTCAAGCGGCGCGCGCCCTCGCGGAACAGCGATGCACATGTGACATAGATGTAAATGTAAAATACGATAGTTGTAATGAGTTGTTGTATTTGTAAAATAAATACTGGTATACCATTATTCATATGGAAAAACGTGCATGAATTAAGCTGGAATATATATAATCATGTTACATGTAGAGAGTATGGAATACCAGATACCTCTATTATTATAGAGTAATTGTAATGAATTATTTCCTTTGTGAAATAAAATGAGTAATGTAATATTTTTATCATATTGTCACTTTAGGTCCTTTAAGGACAGAGAGCACAAAGTGCCCAATATTTTTGTCGTGGCGTTCATGACTGTCGTTATTTTACAATTCAAGCCATTAAACATCTTAATTTTACAAAGTTTCAGAAAAAATAGTCTATGCGATGTGTTTGGTTTAAGTTTGTAGACTGGGCCTCGTATAAGTTCCGCTTTCACTGTACGTATAAAAATACTCTGTTCAGATAAGTTTACATAAAAAAGCCACTTCGCACCTGCATTTCCCTGAAGACGTAGGCAGAGGAGTGTAGTACACTCAACTTTTTATAACAAGGACAATGCAAACGCTATTTTGAATGCACTTTACAGAACGCTTTACGATTATGAAGAATGAGATAACACTGTTTTTATCTACTACATATGTCATAATTTCTATGAATTTTATGTCTATCGCCTGATGCTAAAATGAGTTTTCTATATTTCTGTGAGTGTATTTCGTTTTCATTTTATGTATAAATCGTTATTTTTTATTTGTTATTAATTGTGAAGTTCGAAGAAGTATTCCAACGTAGAGTAAAATAATCTTATATTGACGTAGACTACGAGTTGGTGTATTTATATTCCTAAATATTCTTTCGTACAATAAATATATGTATTGGTGTGAAATATCCCTCTCTATACTTATTCTTTGGTTACGTATCCCTTATATTATGTACAGTTGTTCATAATTAAAAATGAAAAAGCATGCGGTAGGTAGTAAATACAAAAAGTCTAGACGCTATCAATACGTGCAGTTAGTGTGAGTAGTATACTTGTAGGCTAGTTGTAATTTTATCAGGTGCTAGGCGAGTGAGCAAGCAGGACATGTGGGCCGGCGCTCGGGAGCGGCGTGAGGGCCGCCGGGAGGGAGCGGGGCGGCGCGCGCTCCTCGCGGCGCCGCGCCGCAGTCCGCGCTCGGAGCCTCCGCCGTTGGCTCGTTGCTTGCCGCTGCCTGCCGCCGCATCGTGATCGCGATCGCCTTTGTTTATTGTCGTACGCGCGCTCCCGCTAACAGCTGTTTTCAGTGCTCCATCATCGCGTGGTCGCTGTGCCATTGTTCTGAGTGATCGTTACGTTCCAATCAGTGCTTCCAGCTCAGTGTACCGTCAGTGTTTCTATCTGTGAGTGTAGATGGGGCGTCCCGAGCGTCCCTGAAGTGCGTGCGGCTCGCGTGCCTTGACTCAGCTCGCGGGCTGCGGCTAGCGGCCCGGCCATGGCGGCTACGGCCCGCCGGGAGATAGACACCGGCGAGGAGGATATCGCCGCCATCGCCAAGCAAATTTCCGATCATGCGGAAGCCATTTACCAGACTTGGAAGGCGCGCGGCCTCGCGCCCACGGAGATACTGTCGTGCAGGCCCACGCCCGGCATAAAGCTGGCCGAGAGCTTGCGGACTAAACCGAGACCGGAACCGAAGCCCGAAATAAAGCAGCGCCCGGAGCTTCGTCGAGAGCATCGCCCGGAGGTGATTCGTGATCAGCGACCCGACGTGCGACTTGACCAAAGAGTAGAGCTCAGGCGTGATCTTGAATCTGATGCGATGGAAATGATGCTTCCACCAGACCTGGTACCGGAACGTAGTGGGGTAGCATCTGGGACAAACGCTAGACGGGCAGACCAGGCTGCTATGCGGCTAGAAGTGGCGCGTGAAGAGGAGAGACTGTTGCGAGCGCTGCGCACGGGTGGTGTGGTAGCGGAGCGCACATCGGAGCGCCCGGATGTAGTGCCGCCGATATCCCTCGTGGATTACGCCAAAAGTCGGTATCAGGATCGTTTGGATACTGGAGCAAGAAAGCCAATAGCTGGCGCCAGCGGAGAAAGAAGGGCATCCTTGGGCTCCCACGTGACCGAGGCTCGGTCGAAATTTGAGGCACGTGCACGCCGGGCATCTAGCGCCGGCGCCGGCGAGCCTGCGTCGGCGTCGGGCGCAGCGCCTGTCCGCCCCTTCCTTACGCGTGGATCGGTGGCTGAAAGAGTGCTTATGTTCGAACGATGTCCCAGTGAAGCGACTTTGGAACTTGCTAAGAGAAAGTCACCGGTAGCCACCACATGGCGGGGTCCTCATGACGTCATCAACAGAGCACAGGTAAGATATCAATCAGGCGCTAATATTCTGTTATATTTGTGTCATAACATATTAGGGAGCAAAAATTTGAGAGAGAAATGAACTCAGCTGAAAGATCTTTACTACGAAGTCAAGCAAGAAATATTTGAAAGGTATTCGTGGCTCGTGCATTTGATTTAATACAGTACTCGCAACTTCGAGTATCATTTACCCAGTGACATCACCTACATAAAGGACACAACATGCCATGCAATGTTTTTATGCCGCTTGTAAATTACTTTTGCACATCAGTGTCTTCACATCTATCATAAGAGACGTTTAGTTTACAGCGATCTTTAGAAATTAAATATTATGAACAATTTGGTCTCTATTCACTTGTTTCAAGGTTTTAAAATTATTTAATCGTTTTCATAATTAATGAATTTACAGTGCTATAAGGTCGTCTGCAATGTTGAGTATTTAATGCCTTTGTTAGAGTTAAATGTCTTAGTCTGTAAGACTATCTTAGCATATAAGATGTTGAACTAAGAAATTGTCTGGACCTCTGGAACTGGAATCCAGTTTTATTATACGGAGATATTAAGGGACAACGTTGTAATAAGACAGTACTCCTTCGTGTAGAGTACCTACGTGGACATATCTAAATTCATTTATTTTAATTTCTTCAGTACTGTTGTTGAATTTTGGTACACACACACACACACATAATCATACTCACATACATGGCAAACACATACATCGCTTTCAGTTCGCTACGTTTTTGTCAAAATGCCAGTTCCCTGCTCGTTCACCTCGGCTCACGACAAGCTGCAAACACTATTGTAGAGTTTTACTATTATTATATCATCACGGCAGGCCCCTTACAGAGTATGAAGAGAGTAGTAAAACCAATTCTATCCTTAGAGATTTCGGGGGCTTCTTGTACACATCCCGCTCTCCATACACGTAGGTACGCCGATTTCGGTTTTGCCGGTAGAGTTTTCTATTTCATAATTTAAGAAGAATTGGTGGCTGAAAATGAAGATAGGGCTTTATTGCATTCTTTTATTTTGATGTCGCCATAAATTAAAAAATAAACCAAATGTACCATGGTTTTAAACAAAGAAGAGTCATTGTTACTCTAACTCTATGGTTACTCAAAATCTGAAAAAAAGAACATTTTGATTTTATCTATGCAAAAAATCATATGTATTGAAAGATTTACTTTGCCAATGCAATGTCTTTAATATACGCAGTAACAAATGTACATAAGTCGGATTATGCAATGTACAAGCATCTTCCGTGCTTCATACAGACGAATGCAAATATTGATCTCATTATATACTGTCTGACGTCATTTGTCGTGTATAATACCTCTTAAAGTAACTGTGACCTTCAACAAAATCAGCTAATGTTATTATTTACATATGATAGGAAAGTAAAAAATGAATTGTGCATGAATTCCTATAAAAATTTAAAGTCAATAAAAGAAATAGGTATATATGCACTTAAAATTCCTTCCAAGATTCAGAAGTCTCCGAAACCGTAGTGCGCGTATGAAGAGAGATCTAGAAAGAGTCAGGTTTAGAAAGATAGAGGATATTTGCCAATCGATGCTCTCTGCCTACCCCATAAGAAGCCTGACGTAATGAAAATAATAATAATAAACCCTCAACACACTTTTATAATTTTAAAAGTTATTACCAATGGTACAATAAATATTTATTTTTTGGGGGATTATAATCGTAAATACATATACTAGTGATCTCATAAGTAAGGCTGGTGGCGACTAGCAGTCTCTCAGCCAGTAACAATTTTTGTCTATTTTGTTTAGTCGTGTTCTCAATGGTATCGGTCATGTTGCCATTATGCTGTCATCTCTTGGTTCTTGCGTCATCTATGTCTTTATTGTGTGCATAAATACGTTTAAATAAAATATATTTTGTTACTGTCTGTTAACAAAATACTGCAACTTAATTAATTAAATGTATAGTTTTAAAATGTATAGTTGTAAATTTAAATTGACAACTATTAACAATAGTTTTTTTTTAAATTATAAATAACTAGCTTTTGCCCGCGGCTTCGCTCGCGTTGGTCTGCCACATAAAGTTCGTGGACACAGTTCGTGTATAGCATTTT
>DWMG01005035.1:0-10484 GCA_018244855.1 Elbella merops | reverse complement strand
ATTTAAAAATAAACTGTCACATTAAAACGTAACTCATGGTCCGGAAACTATAGCATACCCACTCGACATGCCTCCACGAACCCTACCCGCTTCGACAGAATTAATTTCCTGGCCTATAACTCACATTGCGTTCAACGACAGTGCGCACGGATTTACGAGTATAGTGTCGGGTGCAGGTACCACGGGATGCCCACATACGACACTTTCTAATCCCTGGAAGTTTTATGGTACAGGGAAGAGATATTAAACGGAATGAATCTGCAAATTGGTGTCATACTAAGTAATAATTGATAAGTTAATTGGTTATTCGATAAGTTAATTGGTTGTTTGATAAGTTAATTGGTTGCATGATAAGTTAATTGGTTGCTTGATGAGCTAAATGATATTTTATTTTTGGCTTTATCTCTGTTTTTACCACTGGATATAAAAGTTGCAAAATACATTCGAGTATATTGTGTAATATTCATCTAGCCTGTATTTCCCCAAAGGGGTAGGCAGAGGAGTATAGATATATAGTGCGTTATGTTGCGATGTGTATACCGGGATTTGACCCATTATGGACTTGTACAGGCATCTCTAAATTTTAATAACACAAATAGGCATTTTTATTGCCCTAACTGGTATTTTAAATTGCTCACTGCTGTCTAGTCATACAGGAATCAGTATTTTAATCTATAAACATATTAATAGTAACTGTAATTAATGACACTACTAGTCCTATTCCCAGTCTTGGTAAGACCACTGCAAATGTACATGAGAAACAGAACTTTCACATCAAAACGAACATTTTTTGGAATTACTTTGTTTTTTATAATATTAGACGGAATACATTGTATCTTTCGACAATTGCTGTTGGTTTGAGAACCTCAGCAATTGTGCGTTTAATTAAAATTTTATGCATGAATCAAGTCATTACAATACCTGATTTATGACATTCATTGTGTGTTCAGTGACTTATTGGGAGAGTCAAATTGTACCAATATTATCCGCACATTTTATATAGCAGGGCTTTATAATTCCGTATATATGTAAATACACATATATCATTTATACGAGTATGTATATGTTACACTTATTTTACATATACATATATTTTACAACGAAAATAATAAGGCAATAAAAAAAGAATTAATCGCATGTAACAAATCAAACCTCTTCATTATTATTTTTGGTATAAAATCGTAGTTAAATCTACCGATACACCTATTCTTCGTAAACGTTTTTATAAAGAAGTATATACATATTTAACATTACACCATTACAAATAGTGCGAAATGCGCAGATTAAAATTATTTTAATGAATAAATGCGTATTGAAGAAAGCAAAATTGTTATGCCCAAAAAACTTCGGCGACTGAGGTTGACCCTACGTCGTCCAAATTTTCCTTAAAATTATGTTATTTTCACGCGGAAAAAATTTGCTTATATTAAATTTTACAGTATACACAGATAATTTTGAATAACATCTAAGAAACGAAACTGGAAAATGAATAATGATGTTTCTAGGAACCGAATAAAATACATGCTATATTCCAAAAATATATTCACTAATAATACATTTTCTTGTCCTACTATTTGTTAGTGATACAACGTTCTACAAGACGAATTAATGAAAGAACGAATGAATGAACGAATTTTGTAACTCAATCATTTCCGAGAAGAGAACATAATTGTAACAAACAAACATTTCGTTCAACGAATTACGCAGTCCTCGCAAACCACAACTCAGGTTCAAATACATACCAAAGGGCTAAGTAGACCGTCCTCAGTAATTATGCCAGCAACAACGCTAAGTTCGGCCGCGACTGGGACAAAGGGAGCCATGGCACGTCTTTGTGGAATGTTGATCAAGTAATTAGCAACTTACATAACCGCCGCTTGGTTTGTTCCTGTGACGTACTAAAGTTTGTGGAGTTTACATTTCGGTGGATATGGTATAATAATATATTGTGCGTTAAGCAAAACGATAATAGTGTTTAAATGTAGGTTTTAGTTTAATGAATGGTAGTGTTAAGTTTTTTTTTCCCTTTCATCATTCCACTGCTGGCACATGGGTCTAGTCTCAGATTTTTGTATTAAGGACGTTTATTTACATTGACATAATCATATTCATTTTATAAATCTATTAATAATTGTAAACATAATATACTGCTTCATCGACGTCATCATCAGGCTGTCTCAATATTCTAACAATCGCTATCACGCCCTTATCTCGTCTTTTTTTGTCTCTGTTTACAGGCGTATACAGCTAAAACATTGTACAATAATTTATAACATCATATCCACGTGGAGTAAAGGAACTCTCAGCAAACCACGACAGCGTTGAAACGGTGTGTGAACTCGAGTCGAAGCAATAAATCTAACACCAGCGAGTTTCCATTTCGAACTGACATCCTGAAACGATTCTAATGGCGCTGTTCTCGTACATTCGATAGACGTGCTTCTGGTGTTTCTATGTGTGCATGTATATTATGATTAGTGCGTGTAGAATATATAGCTGAAGATCGATCTCAGTGGCGTGCTATTGGAGAGGCCTATGTCCAGCAGTGTGCGGGAGTAGGCTGATAATGATGGTGATGAATTTTTTATGTTATAGAAATACATTTTTAAATTCTAAAATAGATTTTAGTATATGTAAATAATTGTGTACGACATCGCATCAACATTTATATTTGGTATCATAGTAATAATTGGCTACATTTAATAATACTATATTATTATAATCGTTATAACCATTGTCATGAGTATACTTTTGGCACATTTGCAATGTCATTACCAATTTCTTATTACTATAATTGTCTGATTTACTGACTACAACAACACATTACGGTACCTCCCACAAATGGGGGAGGCCTAGCGGCCATCTATCACGATGCAATATTTCGGATTGCTTCAGATACAGGTCATAAATATCATCCCAGCAATGAGAGGTTTTTAATTACAATGAAATGCTCGCACTAATGTGGGGTGGAGATTACGAGCATTTAGTACTATGAAGGGAAGCCGAGCGCAATCATCTTGGATTTCGACTAGAGTTTTCATACTTCTATAGGTGTGGTTATTCCGACAAACCTCATCGTTAGCCTTGAAAAGGCGATTTAAAGATATTCTATTGGTGGGTTAGTCGTCATCATCATCAGCTTACAATTCACCAACGTGTATTTCCGCCAATACTCACTTTAGCACTGTAGTAATACATGAACTGGGGTTTCCGGAGTTGAGGAGGAGGCTTACGCATACAGGTGGGTTCTTCAGAAACTATATTTATCAGGTGGCACTACGACCTCAGCGTATCAACAAAACCTGTACCATAAACCGCAAAAGAGTTATTTACGAAGCGATAAATTATACGTGTCCTCTATAATTTAGTGTATATCTCAATAGTGACAAAATCTCACCCTTTGCGTAGCTGACGTCCTGTCCGGACGCAGGTGTGCACGCACAGCAAACACTTACTGTAATCCACGTATAGACAAATAGCCTTCTACGTTGGGAAGACGGGCCACAGAGTTGTGAACATACGAAAGCGTCCTTACAAATTGTTATGTTGGTTACAAAGTGCGTTTAAACTCTTAAATTGCATAGTACCCGAAAATGTAAAAACTGATTAAAAGGCGATTCCCGATCGACACTACAAAAAAAAATTCTAATTTAGATTTTTTAGTAGTGGTTCGGAGTCTGGATGTGTGCCCGATGCATAGGAATAGGCTCACCACCTATTCCATAGTGGGACTTAAACGTTACCGGTGAAACGTGGGAGTGTTCTGCATTCCTCTGCCTACCTCTTCGGGGTTTACAGGGGTGAAGTTACGTTTTATTTGTAATAAAAGGCAATGAAAAATTCGTCGACTTATATGAAAGACGCCGTTTGTGTGTCTTCTAAAATTTATAGTATCTGTGTAGTGTTTATCATTTTGGGATATTATAAAGAATAATTGTATTGTGTTGACTGTATGGTAAAGATGTGGGTAAAATGTCGCTAGATGCTAAATGCTAAAAAACGCTAGACGCTAAACGCTAATGCTATAAAAAATCACAAAAACATTTCCCTTAACTCGCCATTTAAATCACATAAATTATCATGTAAGATATCTTCGCCTAATGTACCTACACGGAATTGTATGCCCTTTTCTAGTACTTTTCAGTGTCGACATTGTTTATCTCGGCGGACCCTTCAGTTAACGAGGACCTCGGGATCGAGCCTGTGCACCGTTACACGGATGTCGCGGGTTTTTGAAAACGACGATACTAATAAATCCTGTACCGTACGAATGTCACATCTATCTGCTAAGCGGCGATGTCACATCGGTTTTCTATTTACGTGTATTAGGAAAAACGTAGTGGATTACAATACCGATATTACTCTTTTTATTGTCTCCGAAAACAGCGTACGGGTATATATGTAGATAGTGATGAATGAGCAAGAAATGCACCATGTCTGTGAGGATATTTGACACAGGATTCTCTACCAAGCTTGTAAAGGACCTGCCGTGATAATGTAGTGATTCTACTAATAGTGCGTTCACTCGTCAAGCCTTAATCTATGCAACCAATGAGAACGCTATTTGAAATATAATAAGATCAGTATTTCAATTTGAAATTTTATTACATATATACGAGTAATATTTCCTTTACAATCGTTGCAACATCTACTATTTCTATATTTACAAATAAATTATTTTAGTCAACCGATACATACATATCTTCACGCCAGATCCCTTGCGAGGTAGGCAAGGAGCAGAGAGTGCCAAATATCTCTATTCTTACACACCTGTCGTGCTTCGTGCACGTTCATCACATTCTTCATATATGCACGCCGGTTTCGAAGACTTTTAACGTCCCCATCACAACAGACCTTATTTATTTGGTCTAGATAGGTGAGTCTTGGTCTCCCTCGGCACCTGCGTCCATCGACATTCGCATTGTATATCTGTTTCGTCAACCGATACACAGACATAAATGCCATTGTACAACGTAATGAAAAAAAAAAACAGTGCGAAGAGATCATATGTAAAGATATATTGTGATTTATTGTTTCTACGTAATTAAAAGTCTGATTCGTCTTCTGTCTAAGTAACGTTGGGTAATGGAAACAAATAGTTGTCACACGCAAATTAAGGACGTTAAGCTGTCGTTCCACCCTCGACGAGATAGCGATGAAAGTAGCGACTACTCAGCGATCGAAGAGAATTTATATGATAAGGAATGCGTTGAAGGATACGTCTAAGACCAGGTTTTACTTTCACCATAAAAATCAATCATAATAATGGGGTTTGGTTGTAATTAAAAAAATATTCTCTTAAAACATGTTAATAGACGTTTTCTAATAACAATAATTTATTAAGTCGAATCATTGCTTTCAATTTAACGTGTCTAATCACTAATCTTTCATATTGCTTACAATTTTAATCAAATCATATAACATCCATGATAAATACATACATAGATATACCTTCTACTGGACTCTATCAATGACACATTCGTGCTTGAACGTCAAGTCGTACCACAGTTACACCAAACCTTGTCCTGAAGTAAGTCAGCATTTATTTCATTTATTTATTTTCGCTTCGGTATTTACCGCTTTATTATTTATTGTTTTAACCTAATACCTACTGGCATTCTCTACCAGTTATCATTATCCTATCTCAATCCACTTCTAGACAGTTCCCTGAGAGATTATTGCCCAAAATCTCCAAATTAGAGTTACGGGTTGGAGATCGCAAAGCACAGGTTCACGCACTTACCTACGCTTCTCTACGAGGTAATGTGTTTAAAGAATAAGTTAGGGGTTGAGTATCACCTCGCCGAGAGTGAGAAGCGTGCCGCGGGATAATAGGGACGAGAAAACGAGAGCTGTCAGCAGTCTCTTTGTATAAAGCCTATTTGTTTTCAATAAAAAAACTCCTAAATTGAATCACGAGACGTGTTTAATTAAATTCCTTCATTCACACTCAAGCTGGGGACACGATAGCCTTGTGATTGTCAGGTGTAAAGTTAAATCGGTATAAATGATGTTCCAAGTACATACGAGTTTAAATTAATTATGTTTAGACATCTAATACGATTTTATTTACACAAAGAACCATTCAACATACAGTTAAGTAATTCATTCTACAATTTGTTATAATATCAGGAACATTTTTTATCTTGTATCGTGTATGAGAATATAATGCTTATGCTTAAAATAAGCATATAACGACTATTCTATATATTCTATATCCTAAGTGACGATTCAAATGGCGACGTTTATCAGATCTTTAAAACCACCTGGTTTTTACTTATATATTACTACTCGTATTAACATGTAACGTGAAAAACTTCCGGAAATAATGTTATATTGAAATAAATCATTACATTTTTCCTCGCACTATGGTGCCAATATTGTATATTGAAACTTGCTTTACCTCCAAGCTTTTAACCAACAAGAACAAAACGTTTCCGTGCGTTTGATTCATACCTAGACTAAACTAAAAAGAAAAAAGTAGATACATTGGAAATATTTCTAAGATTTTTAAATTTCGAAATTACAATAAGTCGACATAGATAAATTATTCGATGGATTTGTATATTTTTATGTTGCATATACAAAAAGACAAGAACGGGTTTAAATAATATTATTTAGCCGCTTACAAATCTATGTTCAATTTATTTTTTATTATGTACAGACTTGTAAAACAAGTACCTACATATAACTTTAAAAATAATTGCGCGGTCGAATCATAAATTAAAAGAATATATATTTAATATCTGTGGTATACCGCGCACAGATAATACCATCAAATGATTAATGAACTTTCTCATAACGAAACTTGTCTATGGATATTTCTAAGCATTGTTTACGTATTGATGACGCCCTAATTACGCGCAGTAACAAAAGTATATTGGATCTAAGGCAAATAACATTATTATGCCGTTTCCGGGATATTGTGATTACCCGACTAATATAAGCTTAGCGTGACTCGAATAGTTATATGTGTCAGTAAATTATTATTGTAGCAGTTATTGAGTATCAACAGATAAAAAAATATATTCCACGTTCTTAGAATTGAAATGTCATTGTATTTTCCTGGCTAGAAATATGCAGTAGCAGGTAGGAGTTTAGATATGTACCCAGTTTATGGCAATAGACTCGCTATTCTATGTGACGTATAACATAACGAATGTAATGTGGAAGAACTGCACTCCTCTACCTATCTCTTCGAGAAAAAACAGGCGTGATGCGACGGTAAAATTGTTATACGTGGTCAATAAAGTTTTAGTAACCATATTGCAGAGTCTGGCTAAATGTGTGTCTAGTATATGTGTCTGTGAAAGATATATTATTATTACAAATGTCTGTACCTAACAGTCGTGTTTCGAACTATCTGTAATACGAATTGTTTGCTTGCCGCAACCGACAATGGAGGGTAGTCAAATTCTAATCACTGCTGTACTGATAACAGTTATGAATACCTCCACGTACACAGATAATTAATTTATTAAACTTAGAAACTCAATACGAAACTATGTGAATATTATAAAATTACACCAATATCACATAATTATCTACATGTGAACTTGAAAACTTCCTTTATTCAGGGCTGGGAATATTAATAAAGATATAGCAATAATATTTGTATACAGATTGCTACAGTATCATATAGTTAGAATAATTTTATATTACTATATTATGTCATGATCGTCAATTTTTCTATCGTTCTATTTGACACGGGTCTCCTCTCAGAAAGAGAAGTGTTAAAAGCACAGTCTGCCACACTTACCAAGTGCGGCTTGGCAGATATTATATTGGCCTTAGAAACCGCGATTGAGAAACTAAAATGTTTCTAATTTTGTTGTACTAATATACTTTATCATTTAACATTTCCCTCAAAACTGTATACAAGATTAATCACAATTCCAGACCGCTAAACAAAAAAGTGGAATGCGGAAGATTAACATAAAAAATTCCCACTGAGCAAACGGCGGAATGGCATCTGAATAATAAATTGTCCATTGTTAGGTGGTCGGGGGTTATCCGTATATATTTATTTATGCAGACAACATAATGAATTCCCAAGGGATGCGCGATTATGGAGATTTTTACTGGCACTCTCTCATTGAGTAAACGGTATGGATTAAATTCGCGACATTCGCGGCAGGCGTCTTGGTTTAAAAATGTACTTGTAAATTCCTAATAAATTCACATTTTAAAAAGCTTCATTTTTTGCAAGTGTACAGGTACTCTCTGCATACCCCGTAAATGGTTATAATGTATACAGGGACAGTAATAACCTTGTTGCTGGTAGATCAATTTCTATTTTATAGAGTTTTTGATTATTTTCTTTCGTTTCTGAGGAGTCGTTGAGTTACAGGCGAGCCCAATACTGGTAATTAGTACAAAGTATCAAGTTATGACATACAAATATCAAATTGCTAGATAGCGTTATAAATATAAAAACTAAATTATGTTTCCTAGAAGTTAACAAGGAAGGCCACAAGTAAATCGTGGAAAAGGAAAATCAAAATACAATAATGTATAAAGTCTAATGTTTTTCACATGCTTTTGTTTTTTAAAATATGTCATTAATTTTTTATTTATAATTAATGTGCACAAATAAAATTGTCAAAAAACAATTGATAATCAAATGAGACGAAAAATTAAAGGCCTAGATGTTATAAAATATTGCAAAAAATTCTCATTTTTTTTACTGATATAGCGCCATCTATTGTAAACATATGTAGTTAATGTATCTAGAGCATTATTTAGAGCGAGAATATTTTTAATACTTGGATACTGGAATGATGATGTTTACATAATATTTCAACAGATGGCACTATATACAATTTGAATCGAATAAATATGGTACAAAAATTAATAATAATTATTCTCATTTACTTGTAGGGTGCCGATGTCTAGATCTAAAAAGATTGTGTTAAATTAATAATAGTACAAAGTTGATAAAAATCAAGTAGGTATTTTTATTATTTATCTATCGTCACTTGACCAATTTGAACGTACAGATAATATTACAACGCTCATACTTATTTATGGGAGTAATTTCCTTCCACAAAACTATTTTCAACTCCAGCGTCATTTCCTCGTGTCCGATGTACCATACCCACAATAATTATGAACTAAGACCTGCATTAGATATTCAAAACTCTACGCAAATGAGTATACCTACGCAGTAAGTAAGTTAAAACGTAAAAAGCAATAAACGGTTGATAATAAATTTCATTTTAATTAAAATTTCCAATAAAACTTTGCGAACCAATTGTACTTAAGTACTGGTAGAGTTCTAATTGTATAGTCCGACACGTTAAACGCTAGACATAACTCAGAAGTCTATCAGGGTATCTACAAAAAGGATATGAGCTTATAAATATCCTTAACTGCTTGTAATACCTTTATATTACTTTCCCTTTTTGTTTACGCAAACTCGACATCTCTCGTTTTTGCGAAGTTCTTATGTCAGTTCCCAATCTGCTATAGGAACACACTATATACTTTTTCTTTTCTTTCATAACACACCCTCTTTAAGATAAAAGAAATTATTTTTTTCTTTTTTTCTTTTTTTTTTTTAATACCAGGCATTTGCATACTGACTCACAGCCGCCAAGCCGCCGTATTAACGACTATTTAGTATCCATTTACACGTAATCATTCAAAATATGGTAGAATAGGAGAAGACATTGAAGAACTAAATGTTTCATGTTAATGTTATAAAATGAGAAGTTTCTCGATGGATCACAATAAACTATTTTTGTATAGCAATGATTTTATTATTCGAGGTCGTCTTAAACAGTTCGAAATTTTAAAAATAAACGGAAATTGTTGTAAGATATTTTGCGGTATATAAGATTTATGTAGACTAAAATAATTTATAATACAAAAAATATGTATTCAAATATTATGGAATGGCCTTAATAAATCTCTGGCTGGCGAGTGAAATGAAAAAATAAAGTTGAATTTAATTGTAATAAATTTATTGTAATGCTTCAAGAAATTTTTGTATAAGTTTTCGGAAGTTTATTCAGTTCGTTTTGCAGGAGTGTGCTGACAGGTTAAATGTTCTTAAAATAAAAATTATACCAAAAAAAGGAAACACGAATCTGCCTCATTTAAACGTTACAATACCAAATAGTATTGAGCATAAAGTAACATTATTGTAAGATTTGTAACATTAGGCAGCAGTTGGATGCGACGAGCTGAAGATCGAGCTCAGTGGGGTGCTACTAGAGAGGCTTATCTCCAGCAGTGGACGGAAATAGACAGATAATGAATGAATGAATGAATGATTGAATTCTATCATTTTTATAATTTATTGAAATAAATATAGAAAAATAGATTTCTCAATAACTAGAAACAACTTAATCAGCTTTAATTAAAAAGCATATACAGGTTAATATACTACAGGTTAATATACTCAGTACTGGCGGCGGATGGATGTCCGGGAGAGGGGAGAACACCCGCTGCCAGTCGAGGAGAAAGCCTGGCGCCGCAGG
>DWMG01005034.1:0-10484 GCA_018244855.1 Elbella merops | reverse complement strand
CTTACCAACTTGAATGATAGAGTTATATCGAGTCTTACAAATCACGCCGTTGGTTATTTGGGTGATAACTATTGCCACGAAGTATGTAGCTTGGCAAGCACGCTCCAGCTCTTTCCGTTCAGCGTACGTCCACTCCTGTCCTAAGGAGTCTTGCACGTCGCTTATTGCTTCATTGTCCCATCGGTTACGAATGCCTTGCCATAAACAAAGCAATTCGATCGTGATGTTTCCAAGAAATATGAAATTATATATTAAAGACGCAATGTGGTACTTGAAATAATTTGTTTATTTACGTGAACTCTATTATAGTAATGTGGAAAATGCATGTCAGATCTCTAAGGATAGAGATATTTGGCACTCGGGGCTTTCTGCCTACCACGAAAAGGATCTTGCGTGGTGATAATTTATTATACCAATGACGGGATTGGTACACAGTGTATTTAATGGCTATATATCTAAGCTTTTTCTGTCAGTTCACCGTCAAATCAAGCACGCGTCGAAGGTGGTACAAGAAGTGTTTATACGATATTTCTTACCAAATAGATCTCCAGGGTAAAAACCATGTTCAGCCATGACTACAAAATAAGCAAACATGCCTGCGGAGAATTCGATTAAGCCCAAGTGCCCATAAGCCAGGCTTAACATATTAGTTGAAACCAGTTGTGATGACGAACGAGGAGGCCTTGCCATTACATTTGATTCAGCTCTCTCGTAGGACAATGCCACCGCAGGCCACATGTCCGTGCCCAAGTCCACGCAGAGTATTGTCATCACTCCTTGAAGTTATAATTAATATTATGAAGGATAATGTTAAATAGAATATTGCCTGTGTATATGTTACAAAAAGAAAGGAGGTAAAATGACCGATCGGCAGTAGGTATTAGGAATAGGAAAAAAAAATTCATTCAGATTGTTTGAGTATTCCGTTGAAAATAAGTCTCATCCTCGAAGATTCTACGCAATATCTAATCACAAACTTCTAAAGTTACCAAAGATTATGTAGGTACTACGATTCCCCAAATTTTTCTGTCATTACATCTAACTACCTCCTACTCTATGTTTTTTCGTCTATATATTTCATACCTAATGGCAATGGTATAGAGAATAGGATGAACATGAATACAGGAAGAACTTCCGGAACATTCGATATCAATATATAACAGACAGACTTTTTGAGATTGTCAAATATTTTTCTACCGTCCTCTATCCCGGTTACAATGGTTGCAAAATTGTCATCCATCAAAATAATGTCGGCTGTTTGTTTTGAGACCTGTGAAATAAACAGTATTCGTAACCAGATATGGGCTCATGGATCAATTTTATATCACAGAGTGACTTCTTCGTACGAAGCGCGAGTTTGTATAGCCATGTATACTATGTATATACTTAATAAGACTTTCTTCGTTCTTGAAACTCGTTTTACCAAAGTGCACAACGCTTAAAAGTTGGCATTTTTAAGCGCAAAGCTCAAATACGCCAAATATGTTCCAACTGTCAGCGTGACAATTACCTGTGATCCTGTTATCCCCATAGAGATACCAATGTCTGCTTGTCGCAGAGCGGGTGCGTCGTTCACCCCATCGCCCGTCACTGCTACCACGTTGTGGTTTCTCTGACAGGCCTCAACTATCTGAAGCTTTTGCGTTGGGGATGTTCGAGCAAACACTATACATATTGTATACATTACAAAGTGAATACGATGATGTGAATAGCATACTCGTTATGGAAGGGTTATCTGAATTCCTCGCACCTAATTATTACGTAAAAATATCCCGGTAAATGTATCTAACACTTTCTAACTCTATAGGAGAGCTGGAGCCTGTGGAGTGTGGACATTTTACTTCTTATATGGTTAGAGCTATGTATTAACGAATAATTTATCTTTGTTAAAGAAGCCTAATTTACAAGATATTGGCACAATTACGGAATTCATTAAGTCATAAAGAAAACTCCCCAAAATAAGAAGGTAAAACGAAAATATGTCGGGTGTATTTTGATTGAAGTAGGTACTTAACTATAACTGTCGTTAAATTACAAAACAAAAACAGATTATCGTATTCGTGGTCTAATAATAATTATCCTCGTCTACGTCGCGGTTGCAGTTGGCACCATTCTAAACATTTGTCGTATCGTGTGTGAACTATTTCCTGTTTGCATGAATTTCGCATATTCTCATATTTTAGGCTGAAATAGCAAAATTTCAGACGATTTCAAAATTTTTCTCTTTTGTCTGGATATTTTCATTTTGTTGGGTTTTGTAAAGATAAAATGTAAAATCAATATCATAACGGGGAATGTAGATCTGTTGTAACTGCGGGAATATTTATCGATTTTCGATTAAATATTTATTAGTTAGTTAAGTAAGTTAAGTAGATTAAGTATTTATTAGATAAAAACCAGTTTGATTATTTTGAGGAAGTAAGTTCAGCTACTAAAAGTAAGTGTCAAGGACGTCGCTCCTGAAACCGATGGACAACTGTTTGTTTATAAGCGATAACTTCTGTTTACGAAAAACTTGATGAGACAGTTCGTAAGGTAAATTACTATAATAATACTTGTGAAAACAGTCATTAGGTGACTTCCACTCCGTGACCGTTCCACTGTACCTATCTCGTAATGTTTCTCAAGTGTGAAGTGTAATATATCAGATGACATCGTTCTGAGTTCAGCGCCGGTGATGACGTGGCACTTTGGGGACGTGGCTATCCCAACTTCCAGTGCAACGGCGCGGGCCGTCCCAGGGTGGTCGCCTGTTACCATCATTACTCTAACTCCTGCTTCTCTTACCCGTTGTATTGCTAAACGGACCTGTAAAAAAATTAACCAAAAACTAGTAGCTTGTCCATAAATAAAACCAGTTTTGAAATAAGACCAAGAAAGAATACAACAAATAAGGTTTATGAAAAGAATGATGAATGTGGAAAAAGCAGGTCTGGTCTGTAAGGTTAGTGTTATCTGACACTCCGTGTTCTCCGTCCACCTCATAACGGAATTGGCATTATAATATATAATACGATTTTATGAATGAAGTCGTAAGCGCGTCACATACCTCCTCTCTCGGTGGATCCATCAGCCCCATGATACCTAACAATCTCAGTTGGTATAGTGGAAAATTTATTTGTTCTGTATCAAACTCATAATCAGACGGATATTGTTTTGTATCCAGTGCTAAATCTGCAAACGCGAGAATTCTGTCTCCTAAAACAATTGTACATAGTTTAAACTTTTAAGAATCTTGTTAGTATATAATATTTATAACTTTTCTATTTAATAATTCTGAGCTCATTGAAAAAACCAACAATATGTGCAAACAGCTGTACAGACATACATTTAAAACGTAGCTGTTAAAATATTGAACAAATAAATAAAAGTGAATTTGCGATGTTATCAGGACATTGCATGCCCTATCGATAATACCTGTGTAACGCAAGCATGGAGAGATAAAGATTTCATTGGCTTGTTATGCATTATTTATAATAATATACTTTGAATATCAATCTAAGTCTTTAGAAGGTATCCAAAATGCCTACCCGTATTTGCCAGTTCTTCTGTTACTTTATTAGCGGCATCTTTAATTTCGTTTGTTATAACAATATCTTTTCTGGCACCCGCAATAGTTGCACAACGACTAAATATACATTCTGGAGCACCTTTCATTACCACTATATGTCTTGAAAGCTTCGTGTCAAAATGTATACTCACCTATAAATCATTAATGAAATTCAAAAAAATTATAGAACATATAGGGTGGCAAAACACGTCTCAGACAGGACTGGATATAGGCCTTCCGTAATGAGTGCCACCTCGCCCTGTCCTCGGCTGGCCGCATCTGGCGCCTGTCTACAGACTTTCGTAGATTGTCATCTCACCTAGCTCGAAGATGTCTTACACTACATATTTATATAATTTCACGGTCTACGTTTATCTTTTAAAATAAATTGTTTTGCAGACTATATTTAGAGTTTTGTTTATGACTACTCACTTGATACTTATTGAGTGAGTTAAAAGGAATTTCTACGATTTTTGGAAATCGTTGCCGCACTGATTCCGGATCATTGTATTTAAATAAGAACTTCAGTATAGCCTGTTCGGAAGCGTCTCCTCTGATACCGTGCTTGGTGACTGTAGCGGTGCTGCACAGAGCTCCACAAATTTTCAACGAAGTGAAAGCTAAAAACAATATGAAGTTTTTTGCCCAACCCTTTTATCGTTCCATTGTTAGAAATAAATCTCCTCTCAGATTGAGAGGGTTAAGGTTTTAGACTGCCACGCTGGCCCAATGTGGGTTGGCAGATTTCTCACCCCAAAGAGAACTTTGTTTGGAGATCTCTTAGGTGTGTAGTTTGCCTTACCGTGTAATTGATATGTTGTTGTTAAGTTAAGCAATTATTTCAGGACATTTGAAAAGTTACGTTGACAAAAAGGGTACCTTCATTGTTTCGCACGTAACCTGCAACAAATGTTGGGTTACTTAAAGAATTTAATATATAATTAATTTCAGACGGGATAAAAGTTTTATAAGATTTCAGTTCGTCATTCTTTCCCATAATTAACGCAATATATTCGTCATGCTCTTTCAATCGTTTCGAAATACATACTGGTACGGATCGTATTATCTAACGATCAAAAACAAAGATCTAATGTAATTGTAATAGATTTTCGTTAGTTTTCATTAATGTAATATACCCACGAATTGATTTATATATCATACTTATATTTTTACGTCAGGTTCGGAGGCAGAATGAGAGTATCGAGTGCCACATATCGCTCATTTCGACCAGAGTTTAATATGTCAAAATCAGTCTCTTTTAGAAAACAGTTCAGAAAGTTCGAAATCAGAATTACATTTTAAATATTTTATTTTACATTTTAAAGAAGGCAATATTTGCCATAAACAAATACAAATACCAACTTTCAAATTCGGGATCTAAAACAGAGTGCGTCGCGTCCCAGATCCATACATGCCGCACACACATTTTGTTTTCAGTGAGTGTGCCCGTTTTGTCCGAACAAATCGTCGTACAAGCGCCCAGAGCTTCCACTGCCTCTAAATTTTTCACAAGGCAATTTTTGTTCACCATGCGTTTCGCTGTCAGCGTTAGAGACGCTGTCACAGTCGGCTGTAAGCCTACATTAAAATCATTGTTATATTTTAACGTTTTTTCATCCGCTTCGCATTCATATAGCTTTCGTTTTGAAGTGGGATATAACTATATTGAGAATTGAATTGCTCGTTGATTTGGGTAAACCTGACTGCTGAACCAGGAGTCATGAGTTCAGTCCCGAGACAAATGTTCATGTGAAGAGCAGAGATATTTGTTTCGTTTCGGAATTTAAAATAATTTTATAGGTATATATTTATAGGAAAATGGTATAGTTATCAGCCGTCTGGATTGTATAGCACAAGCCTTGTCTTATTTAGGTGTACAGATGGTCGTGTGTGGAGGCGTTCGAAGATCCCATTTCTCATGTTTAATAACAGAGTAAATTTTTAACTATGTGTCTATAAATATATACTAACCTTCTGGTATGTTGGCGACGATGATGCCTATAACAAAAACTGTCGTCTGCATGAACTGGTAGCCAAGTGTAAGTGATGCAATAGCTATGAAAATGCCCAGGGATAGCGCCCACACAGACATGCATCGCATGAAGCGCCGTATCTCGCGGGCGAGGGGCGAAGGCGCGGGCTGCAGGCGCGCCGCCAGCCCGGCCACTCGGCCCATCGCGGTCAAGTCACCACAACATATGACCACACCTGCGGGAACGAAAGAAGGAAGTTTGAGTTATGAAATAAATAGTTACAAATATATGGATGGCTACAGCTTCCTAATCCTTTGCTAAGGGCTATGTCGATAACTTTAGTTCTCTGTCGGATCGCCTCATTTCTGATGCGATCCTTCAGAGAGACACCGAGCACAGCCCTTTCCATAGCTCGCTGAGCGACCTTAAATTGGTGGACCAGTCGCACCGTGGAAACCGCGACTTGGCAAACATAGCGTAGGACGTCCTCCAGCTAGGTGGAGTGACGATATACGCAAAGTGGCCGGCAGTGGTTGGATGCGCAGAGCTGACGATCGAGCTCAGTGGCGTACTATTGGAGAGGCCTATGACCAGCAGTGGACGGGAGTAGGCTGACGATGGCGATGACGATGATGATGTGCCTACAAAAAATATTACTATTATATTTTATTAAAATTTTCTTCTTCATCATCGTCATCAAATCTTTTCTTAGAATGGGAAGAATGAAACCATTTTCTTTACAACAAATAATGGCTAAAATCTCAACTTAATCATAAAAATAACACAGTTTTTTTTATACTCAATGTTTACTTGATATAACGAATCTGAATGTTATAATATCTATATAATAATAATGTCTATATAACAATAGTGTCTATATAATAATAATGTAATAAATAATTCAAGCCGCTCTCAGTATTATTCACTTTGCTATACTCAATTAGGATCAAACTCTATGTTAACTCTATACCTAAATTTCTATAATATAATTTTCTTCCATTTAAATATAGTAAAAAAGTTCAGGGCCGTGCTATTGTTGAGGCGTATATGTCGCGAGCAGTGGTCGGGAATGAGCCGATGATGGCCAACATGATAGAAGAAGAATATTTTCCTGTAGCTATCTATTTTTTTTTTCACCCCATTATTGCCTTAACCCTCTCATTGTGAGGGGAGAGACCCGTATTCCAACAGTAGGTATCTATACCTTACATATTTTCCTGTAAATACGATGGACTTGTCCTGCTTATCTTTCTGTAAAACTTATCGTACCTATTACAATCGTTTTATTAATTTGATAATAATATTATTATTCCATCGTGTCAGTTATCAGCACTTACCTATCGTTCATCACTCGGCCACGAGTCTTTTTTCAGAATGAGAAAAGAACAGGTAATAGTTGACTACGTCGGCCAATGCAGATTGGTAAACTGAACTCGCTTTGGAAATGTTCTGAAGAGCACTAATGTCTGCAGGTTTCCTAACGACATTTTTCTTCACCGTTACAGAAAGTAATATCTTAAACGTACCCTTTTAGTATAGGAGTGCGCTCCAATATTTTAATCTAGAAACCCCGGACTAAGACTCAGATTTCTAAATCACTGGGCTATCACTGCTTAAAAATAAACATTCGTGTAGGTACCTATTTTTCTGTACATCCTGATCTGTTTATTTTTACCTTGCGCCCACCCCTCTACGCAGAGAGCGGAGAAAAAAGCGACGTTTGGCGACTCTAAAATATTACTCGTGCCTTCGGTGTTCCCGCGGGGCACGGCGACGCTCTCCCCCGTCAAGGAAGAATTGTCCACCTACACGTTTGAGATAAACGATACATTGGAGTTTTGAACGTGCAACCTTTTGCATGTATATAAACACAACAAACGTAATATAACGCCTGTAATCCCCGCAAAGGTAGGCAGAGGAGCGTAGTATGTTTGTTATTACATATTCAGTCAGTAGTCTGGATTTATGCCTAGTATATAAAAACAGGCTCACACTCCCTACTTGCAAGCGCGACTGCCGATCGGAAGGTCCTGGGTTCAAATCCCCGGTCGGGTACTATTGGATTTTTCTAATTTAGAATTTCTAGTAGTGACTCGGAGTCTGGATGTGTGCCCAGTGTATGGCAATATGCTCACCACCTATTCCATTGTGGGACTTAAACGTACCTGGTGAAACGTGGGAGTGTACTACACTCCTCTGTCTACCCCTTCGGGGATTACAGGCGTCATGTTATGTTTTTTTTGTTACACTCCCTATTCCATGGGACTTATAACATAGTTGGTGAAATATGCGAGTACTATCCTTCGCTTCCTACCCCTTTTGGGAAATAAAGCCGTGTTGTTTAGATAAGTATATGACCAGAATAATGAATACATGATATTTAACACTGAGTGTATGATAGGAGCGTAGCGTAGGTCGCCCTCCTATCAGATGGTCGGACGACCTGAAGAAGACGGCGGGAAGCTGCTGGATTTAGAAGGCCCAGAACCGGAAGGAGTGACGCCGATTAGGGGAGGCCTGAGTCTAACAAGGGACATATAGAGGCTGACGATGATGATGATGACATGATATGACTTGCGCTGTTGATAAATTAATCGTACTATTGATTCCATACGTATGTCTCTTTCGTAGACTGTTACTCCTACATCAGTCAGTATCTGATCTATTCAGTACTTGACTGTTTTTTATCAGCGTAAAGAGAGTGGTGAATGCACAGTACAAACGCCAGGTCTATATTCATACAAATATTTGGCACTTGTTGCTCCCTCACTACCCTGTAAAGGACCTGGTGTGTTTACATAATGAAAATAGAAAATAGTATAGAAACCTGGTACGTTGATGTAATGAGAATAATATACGGGATAGTACGGAACCTTAAACCCTTTGCTGTCTATAATGCGCATGTCCGCGGGGACGACGTCGCCAGCGCCCACGTGGATGATGTCACCTTTGACCAGCAGCCGCACGGCGGTCGCGGAGTTCATTACTCCGTCACGGACACAATTTGCATACATCGGTATCATATTGTTGAAAGATTTCATTATCTGAAAGTTCTCTATCCAAACTATATGTATTTGATATATGCGTATATCGGTCAAGTAACCGAAGAACATTTTTGCGTTTTCATCAAGCTTATATAATTAGACGCAATCAATAAAATAACAAAATAAAAACAACATAATTATTTGTTTGCACAAATATGTGTTGTTACCACTCTCTGCCTACTCCGTAAAGAAATTAGCGTAAAGATATAATAAAATAATAATATATAATTTTTTGCTAAATGCTTTATATATAAACTTTACCTTTGAACTCTTATAATTCTGAAAGAAACTAAAGATACCGCACAGCACGTCGACAGCGATAAGAACACATCCAAGATATAGATTATCTTTGCTCGGATTCACTTTCGTTGACAACTCTATCGCGTACGCGACCAAGCACAGCGTGGCGCCCAGCCAGATTAGTATCGAGAAACCTGGCAATATAAAATACAACTCAGAAATAAACTAACTTTATATTAATATAAAGTCTAGCCTTGTACGAATATGAGTATTGGTACTAAATCTAGTCAAGTATACGAAAATGTTATTATTGGTACAAAGCCTAGCTGTGCTTTGGTTCTCAATTTGTTATTTTAAGAGTATATGAACATTACCGGTACACAAAGACTTGAACAGCATTATTGGCCATCCAAACTGTGTGGCGGGCGTTAGGGTGTTTGGACCGTAATATTCCAATAGTTCGTTAGCTCTGGCACTCGTCAACCCGGTCACCGGGTCTGTGCCGAGTAGGCCATACAGCTCTTCTGATAAGAAAAATGTATATGTATATTATTTGACTGGCCTGTTGCGTTAACGGTTTGTATACCGGACTGCTGAGCCAAGTATTTATTATGTATCTTAGGCAAGTTTTATGAACTAATATGTAACAGTAATTGCATGACATCGTCATAAAACACGGAAAGCCCTTGTCAAAAACAGTCATTTTAACTTTAAAATTTGAACGTACCAATTTATTGGTATCCATGGCTTTCCATGTATATTTTAAGTATGCCAACCAGCGGTTGGGCAGCGGGGCAGACTGAGAAATCATTATGGAGAATTCTAAGGTGTTACGGTGTGTGTCTCCTTACAATGGTTTCCTTCACCGTTACAGTCAGTGGTATTTATTCTCAAAACTCACTTAAATGTATTTATATTACTTACTCAACGGTATGAGATGTACATCGGTCTGTATTTCTTTCTTCAGTTCGTTCAACCTGGTGCTACTCAAATCTCTGGACCGCAGACGCCTTGGGTTGTTTGGACGGAACAGATCAGAAATCGAAGACATGCTGGATCGCTTAGATAGCATCATTATGGATATGTATTTATTTATTTATTTGTTTATGTTACGTATGTTTCCTATTCTTCACTAAAATATTGTTTACCAATCAGGTTGGCTAAGTTGTTTTTTAATTGTATTGTGTTATGAATAAATCTGTAATTATATTATAAGTACGTATACTTGTTTAAGCTTTATGACGACAGATTGTTTCATTTTGTGCTAGAAAAGTCATTACGAATGTAGAAAAACAGAATATTACTTTTTAAATATGTATTTTTATTTCTTCCCCATTTTGTATTTACCTATCTATTATTAATGGTTATTGATTTTTTTCGGTAAAAAAACAATCTTATAACGTAATTTTAAATTCTAAATTCAAGTGTGTTTAATAGTTATTAATGTGCGTTTTTAATATCTCCTTGGCGTTAGCTTATGCAATGTTTGTCCCACAAAATTATATTTTGATTAATACTAAACCAAATCAGCACTTGTAATCTATAATTTAAATTCAATATTCGTATTTTTCCATTACTACTATCCAATTAGTTGGTATACAGAAATAGAAATAGAAATACTTTATTGCTTTTCAGTATAGGTTCACTACAATATAAGTGGCCAGAGCCTCCTTTTAA
>DWMG01005033.1:0-10484 GCA_018244855.1 Elbella merops | reverse complement strand
AAAAATTTAATTGTGGTAAAATAACTTATTATTTGGTTTTGGTTACATAATTTATATTGCTTAATATTGCACAAATATTACTTTGTTTGGGGTGTAAGGGGTTCTAACTACAATCTTAGGAGCTCAAGCCAACCTCACCTGCACATGGTGCACCTTGCTATAACAGACGAGGCTCTGGCGACCGGCTGATTGCGGTAAGCGCAGCCGAAATAGGCACGGTTAATGCCCTGGCCGCCAACGGGCAGTAGCGTCGGCGGTGCGAGAAGCTATGCCCTGCGATCTCCAACCCGCATGACCAGCGTGGATATTACGGGCATAAACACCCTTTTGGGGAGGCCTATGTCCAGCAGTGGACTGAAATAGGCTGATGATGATGATTACTTTGTTCATTACTCCTTCTGTTATTTCACCTGGTCGTGAAGTTAAGGAGATTCTGGTAATTTGGCCAAAACATGAATTATACTTTATCAAAACTTATATTGCATGATAATTATACTATGATAAATATGTGCTATTTGGAAGTCATTATTTGTTAATTTAATATATTTATTTTAGAAAGAAGACAACAACTAACTGTGAAGAATTTGAGTCACAAGCATACAAAAATTAAAAAATCTATTAGTAAAGTAAAAAAGTTATCAAAAGCAAAAGCTGTGAATAAACCAAAGGTACCAGTAAAAAAAATAGTAACTAGTTATTGTGGTGAGTTCTTAGGTTCATCAGAATTAGAATGTTAATGTTGCCTGCATCGTTGGTCAAGTGGTTGCAAGCGCCTGCTGATCTGGAGGTTCTGCGTTCAAATCCCAATTTCTAATAGTGATTTGGCGTCTCGATCTATTCCCCATGTATAGCAATAGACTCATCATCTATTCCATGGGACGTAAATGTAAGGAGTGAAACGTGGAAGTGTACTACAGTCCTTTGCCTATATCTCTTCGGGAATTACAGGCGTGATGTTACGTCATAGAATGTTAGGTTAACTATTAAGGATCTCTTCGAATCTGGGAAGACAATTATAATATTACATGCATACTGTGAGAATCGGTAAACTTATAGGTTAAAAGCCTACCAATCAATCAAGTTTTCACCCTCATAGATTTAATTGCCGTAAAATCCTTCAATAATGATAAATGACCCTTATCAAACAATAAACAAAGAGGTTATTCTACCTTGTCCGGAAGATTGCTACTAATGGGCACTTGATAATTAATATTTACAATACAATACAATGTTAAAGTAACAGAGAGCGGAAACAATAAAATAAAATCCATTCTCGAACGTAGGAGGAGTGGGCTTTTGTTTCGTAATTACGTCAGCAAATGGGCCCTGGGTTGTTGAAGTCAACCCTGAGGCTAATTGTCCATATTGTGTACTTTTTTTACACAAATCCAGTTAGCCTTACAGCGATAGCAGTATTTGAGTGTTTTGTAGTTTAATTTAACTCTAAGGTGAACAATGACAGGATTCGAAATATGCTAAATGTTTATAAATTTTTAGGGTTGTGCAATTATTCACCAGAAAATAATGACGACAATAGGGAACATTTAAGTACACATTGGACGAGTAGCGATTTTAAGTGTCATGTTTGCGATTTAACCGGTCAAGATGCAGCTTATTTACTGACTCATAGGTATGGTTTATTATTTATTTCTTGGTAGTAGGTTTCATGTAAGTGAAAGAAGCTAATAGCCAATTAGATGGCATTTCAAATAGTCCTATTTGAATTATAATTTATCTCATTTCAAAATGAACTTTTTTTTAAGGTGCGGCAATGCGTTATCCTGGATATCCTGACATCCAATGGTTCTTTAAAATCATTTCCCGTGACTTTTTTTACTTTGCTTTCATAATATTTTTAGTTCGTTATTTTTCCTGAGAATTGATGAATTTTCAATTTGTCAAATTTAATCTTAAGAAAATAGAGCATAGGCCGAACAAATGTCATCAGAATTATCAGTTGACATTATTCAGAATATTACAATTTTTAGGTACACCCATTATCCTGAAGGTCGCACAATGAAGTTTTACACCTGTCATATATGCAATAAAAAATGTGCATCAACTCTCTCATTAGAGTTTCACTACAGATCGGTACATCTACAGAAACCTGGTGGGTTTTGCTCCCAGTGTCGGAAGTCTTTCAGCATATACAACACGTGGAAAAAACATTATCGTTTGCATAACAACGAGAGGTTTATTTGCGACCATTGCGGGAAAAAGTAAGTTTTACATTTTTTTTTTTCAACCCATTACAATTCCATTGCTGGAATACGGGTCTCCTCTCAAATTAATAAGAAATAATAAGAAAGTTTTACATGTAGTCGTTTAATTATTATCTTTTGTACCATTTATAAACTTTTAAAAGCATTGACTCCAAATTGTTGGATGGAGAAGATCGTTCTATGTTGTTATTGTTTGTCCATGAAAGTCCTATTAAAATAATATGTGATAATAAAATTTTACACACATGTTTATTCATTATGACTTAATTGTTTAAAAATATTGAAATATTGATCGGAAAATATAAAATTATATTTTGTGTGCAGATTTTTGTATAGACATCAGATTGAGGGACATTTAATTGATCATGGTAACACTAGGAATTATATTTGTGAGGCGTGTGGAAAAGGTTTTAAAAGAAAATTTGGGCTTAAGGTAATTACCATGATATAATAGATAACTATTTTTTTTAATTAATTTAATTAGAAAATAATTAAATATAAGTATATGTTCTAATGTAATACTTTAAAAAAAATCATTTTTACATTAATAGGCTAATAGGCTGGTTTCCAAAATACTATCGCTACTTTTTTTATTTGTCAAATTAAATATTTTGTAATTTATATACGCCTTAATAATATGCCTGCTCTAAATAAGATTGATCTGAAATAGTGTAGGTGTACCATATTTTAAAGTTAAATAATTTTATAGACTCACATGGAGTCCGTCCATTCTTCAGAGGCGATAAAATGTACTCACTGCAATAAAATGTTCAAATCACAAATCACTTACAAAGACCACATGAAAGTGGTGAACGCAAAGAAACCTTTTATCTGTGTCCTCTGCGGGAAAACATATCATTTAGAAAGCGCGTTACGGTCCCATATGTTTTGGCATTCCGGCGAAAAACCCCACATCTGTGACGTGTGCGGTCTGAGGTACAAAAGCAAGGGACAGCTGAAGGTTCACAAGAGGAATCACACGGGGTACATGCCTTTTAAATGCAAAGAGTGCGATAAATGTTTTACTAGTTCTCAGCCTTTGAAAAGACATCAGAGTGTTCACACAGGCAAGAGAGCCCACAGATGTACCCATTGCGATAGAACGTTCCATGGTAAGAAGATGATGCTTGAGCACTGCGCTTCGTCACACAAAGAGATAAATGTCAAGTTGGAGACAACGTCTCTCTAAAAATATAATTTTATCGCGAAAGTGAGCATCGTAAATACGTGTAACTTGTCTATGTCATGTGTCTATGGTTTTGTCTATACGACTTTAAGCGGCGTCAACTAAAGAACCATATTTTATAAACGTGTTTTTATATCAGATACTTTGTTTTATTTATTTTGTTCCTTATCCAGGTGTCAATATGCTCATTGATAAAAGTAATATAACAGATGATCAGTATGGAAGCCATATTTGGAAATTATCACCGGTGTGGTGTTAAAATTACTTGGCAATCCGTAGAATCTTGGGGATGTTCACGTACTCGAATGCATGGGGTTCAAATCTTCTTAAATGCTTCGTGGGATATATTATCCTATACATCCTTCAAAAAACATAGAAGTAGCGTCGAAATTAATTTCCATTCCGGGATGCAAAGCAATCCCAACAGCGGGACGACTTACTTACATTCAATTACTCATTACCTTACATTCAAAAAAAGCCAAGGTGTTTTACTAAGTATTAATAAATTACAAATCCAATGTTGTTAAGATAATCTAATAGGAAACACTATTTTATTTAGAAAGGCACCAACATTCTGTACTTTATTATATTTCGTTGTAGTTATGATCACAGTCGCAACTGTTTGTTCCGGCTAAGTGCCTGAACGGCTATAGGCGATGATGACTTACTTTACATTAGTAATGATAAAGAAGTTCTAAAAGTAGGTAATAATAAATGCAATTACAGAAGTTATGCAAAAAGCTGTTGGAAATTCGCGCTGAAGCGACAATAAACCAAAATACCATCAATCAGTTAAACATTATGCAGTGTTGACGTATCGGTGGCGCGAGCGATCGATCTGTTGTTCTCGCCAGTTTTAACTTACGTCCAGCACGGCCTAGTGCTGTGCAAACCACATTTTGTCCCTTCACTCCGAATTACATTCAGCAATATCTACAATTTTGAACATGTACTTTTAATCCTTTATGGATTATCATTTGTGTGCGTATTTGAAACATGAATTTTTCGAATATAAAAAAGAAAACCCTTATTCCGTTGTGTTAAGTGTGAATTCTTCGGAAATCTTGTGATTATAAAAATTTAAAATTCATAAAAGTAACTACTTTACTTCCATCGAGCATTTAACGTATCCTCTGTAAGAGAAATGCTAAATAATGAAAAGATAAATAATTTCTATGATCCACGAAAGCTAAAAAATGTCTAGTTGACGCCTAGTTACAATTATTTCGTTAACATTAAATTTTCTTTATCATCGGGTTTCATCATTATTAAATTCATTGTTAATAAGGTTCTC
Organism: Elbella merops; assembly: GCA_018244855.1. NCBI lineage: Eukaryota > Metazoa > Arthropoda > Insecta > Lepidoptera > Hesperiidae > Elbella > Elbella merops. The sequence continues at coordinate 5,782 of DWMG01005033.1, read as the reverse complement.
GTATTGAACCTTTTAAGAGGCACAAAAGTATTGTGATCACGTTACATTAACAACCTTGTGCGACATTGCATTGTTTTCACGACACAATGCAGACATTACTGAAACGAATGTTTTGTTTCAAATAAATGAATGATTGCTATTTTATCTTTCATGTCTCTTGTATTTCAGAGATTCTGTTTATTATAAGCTACTTGTGCATCTATAGAAACTTTTAACAAAAGTTCCATGTGACCTTTGATTTCGTTACGGCGGCAGATTATTGTGTTCACGTATTTCCGAACTATGATTTGTGTCGTGAAAATTTTATGCTTTTATGCACCCCTGCCTAGTTTCAGACAACATATTCAGTAATATACCTAAGTTTATAAATAGAGCGCAAATTTCTAGATATTTTGTTGCAGATACCAGTACAATTTCCGCATTTTGATTTTATTTCTGAAGGTTTTTCGTTAATATCTAAAGCCTACGCATATAATGCTTATATGCTTTAATACGTAGGTACTTAAATCTGAACTAATGCTATATTAACCATTTATCTATATAACGTGATGGAATCAAAATGTCTCTTAAACGCATCATCACCTACGGACATAATTAAGAAGGTAGGTAAGTATCTCACATTACCCTAACTTCTCATTTATTAATTTGGTACGCTTTAGGATTCGGCTTCGATCTACGCTGTTCTTGTAGACACCATCGACCATGTTCTAATCACACAGCTTGATACATTTGAACAGTTCATAATAATCTGGTTAATTCCAGCGACACAAAACAGTTGTATACAACAGAGCACAGCAATCTATCTCCGAGCTAATATAAAGCTGCGTATACACACTACATGCGGGTGTACACGCGTCCGGTAATTTTACTTCCTTTTGGACCCATCTAAAGCTGGTACACACGAATGAATGTATTTAGGTATCACATTATTCTATTAAATCATTTGGGAGTTAGAAGGTCTCCGACACCGGCGTGCACGTACGAAGAGAGTAATATTTGTGGAAATAACTCGCCAGGTATTTAAGGATATTCTTGGCGCTCGGTGCTCTCTGCTTCCCCGTAGCGGAACAGACGTGATGATATAGTGAGAATTAATGTCTTATTTAATGGTTCGAAAATAATTAGTCAACGCATAATTTAAGTGATGTATAATGGTAAGATCAGAACGAGTATGTTATAAACAATAAATAATAAGAATATGCTCTGATTTCAACATTTCTTCTGAAAATATCAAATCAAAAGACGGATATATTATGAAGAAATTATGACACACAATTTTCCGAAAACTCTAAATTACAATATTTGACCATACTATACTTTCGGATATATTATGCTTTAAACATTAAGACAGGTTTACACGATAACAGTTGGTTGATATTATTCTAGTAATCGTGTACACTACGCCCTACGAGCACACGTAAATGATTGTTTGCTGCACATGTGTCGCGCTCGTAATTTACCTTCTACGTGGGAGTACATTTACCGGTCATTGTGTGAGGTACGTACATTTACCGGTCATTGTGTGGGAGTACGGTTACTGGTCACGTGGTCAGATAGATCGAATGATTGTGTTGATTAATTACACCGACTAGAGTGCTATGCTATTTATATTTATGTATGAAATTGTGATTACAATTGCTACCTAAACAGGTGTTTCTGGTACTTTGAATCTACCTATAATATTAATTTTATTTTCTTAAATCGCACGAAACATGTCTAGTTTATTCATGTTTGTTTGCCACTGTTTTTAAGAATAGTACATTCGATGGGTATATTCGTAGAATCCAGAAGAAAGAACAATTCAATGATTCAATTGAACTAAACATGAAGTAGTCTTGTACGTAAACACTTTTATTTACTTCACCTGTAACAGTTGAAAGAGAACGAGAGAAAATATATTGTTGTAAAGGAGAATAATACGTCTCAAAGATTGCAGAACCGCTCCCAAAGTTATTCGAGGAAGTGTCAGCGTTCAACAACGACAAATGGTTTCAAATAAGTCGCGACGATGGTTCAGAACGAGGTAACTATTCATCACGAGTTAGGTACAAAAGAATATCAATTTATACATCCTCGTTCAAATGATAAATAGGTAATGAAAATAATGTTCGTATATAACGTGTAAAAGAAACGTATGTATCTACATATAGTATTAAAAGTAGCATTCGGGTATTAGGACGCCATTACCTGCCTCAGAAATGTTACTTGGTGTTACCGGCCCTTTCAGCCCTTGACAACTCGTCATGATAATCTTACCATAAAATTAATTATTTGTTTGTCGTTTTAGTACTTTACATATTAATGATTTAACTTAATTTCATTATTGTCATCATTGTTATACTGTTACAAAACGTACAAGGGGTAGGCAAAGAGCACCGAATCTATCCTTATAAAGCTGACGTGCTTGTTCTACATTCGTCACACTTCTGATACCTGAACGCATCACCAAATGTCTGACTTATTTGATAAAGATAAACTCTCTATCTCTAATCTCTTTTTTCTAGAATTTAATTTTGCAGCATTGATAAAATTACAAAAATGAATTCGTACAGTAGTGGTGTGTTAAATTTTAAAAAGGTCAGAGTCTAGGTATTCTCAGATCTGACATTTAAACTTTTCTACGTCTTTAATTACGTGATGCTCGTATGAGTAAGTAAGTGGGCACATTGTTATTTTACATTGCGTGGGTTTCATCGCTATTTTAATAAAATACCTCCATTAGATCTATTGTATGAATAAAATATTAATGTTGTGCTTTTGTAAATACGTAAGACGTTTTTTGACATGGTAGATGACATTCCAAGTTAATGAATTTATTTAGAACTGGGTACTTAAAGGTACCTATACAAAGTACATAATCTACTGTCAGTTATATGATCGCAGTATTGGTAAGTACTTATATTTCAAATATTAAATTTTCGAAAGTGGAGTTGAAAAATCGTTTCGAATTACAAATGACCGTTACCAGCCAATTTAATTTGTAAAATATTCTATGTTTCATTAAATCACCAAAGAACATTCTAGACTACCCACTTAAAATGCCCGGATTCATATCGCGTTGTACGTACAAAAAAAATACACTAATTGTAAGCACGTACCATATATCGCAAGAAGTCACTTTAAGAGCGTTATGACGTGTAGATATACATACGTCGACATTGTGTTATAGAAACATAAATAAGACCCTGAGGGGTAAAACGTTAAGTATTTGAACGGTCTCTATAAAATTTTAATACACAACTTCTGCGTCGGTTGCCAACAATTATTATTATTAAACATCGCTCGTGTCAATCCCCCATCTCCAAGGGGTAGGCAGAGGAGCGTAGTACACTCTCACCTCCCATTAGTTACGTTTAAGTCCCATGGAATAGGTGGTGAGCCTATTGTCATACATCGTGCACAGATCCAGACTCCGATCACTACTAGAAACTCTAAATTAGAAAATTTCAACAGTACCCGACCCGGGATTTGAACCCAGTAGGTATCTCTCGATTGGCAGTCGCGCTTGCAACCGCTCGACCAACGAGGCAACCATTGCTGTTATTAAACTTAACTTTGTGTAATTATTATCAGCTTAAAAAAGTTGTTTAAACTATCAGATAAAGGGCCTGGTCCACTAACTGAGCTTTTAACAACGATAGAATTCCTGGAACAAAATAAATGGAGCAGCCCCTTGGGGTCCATTTTTTACATATTCCCTTATCCTCATGTTTAAGGGGAAGCGAACAACGAACTAATCCATCACCGTCGTCGGCAGTATGTCTCGTTAGCATAATGAATTAGCTCTTCCTGACAGATTTGCCGCTCTGTTATATTCTAGTTGATCGCCCTTGTCATTTTATCATTGCGAATTATGATAATACGAGTAAGAAATAATTACCTCCAATAATATTAACAGGCGAAAATGTTTTACGCTGGTTTCTGAGAAAAAAGTTGTTTAGCAAACGCAAATATGTTTAATGAAAATTTTGATTTTCTTCTCTAAAGAGTGGGAATTGGTTATTTACACGGAAAATTTGGTAAGAGGGTATAAAAAAATATTGAAAATAACAATTTATTAAAGGTACATACATTAACGAGTTACAATTATCTGTGGGCTATGGATTTTAATGTGTAGTCCAATTTTGTGACATCTCATAAAAACGTCTAAATCATTATCCTCGTCATCAGTCTGTCTCAGTCCACAACTGGACATAGGCGTTCTTTAAGTGGTTTTGCTCAAAAAATACCTTATATAAAAATTGCCTACTTTGTAATTGATATCCTTTTTAAAAATAGAACACTGTCAAAAAACGAAATAATGTATTTAAAAATGCAAATCATACAAACAGATAAAATATTTAAAGGAGTGAATGATAATACATTTGCTTACATAAATGAAACCCCATGTCAGTATAAACCCTAACATGACTTGTAAGTATATTACACCTACCATGTTTCATAGCTTGCAGATTAAACGAAAGGTTTTCAAAATTATCCGTCCGTTCTTCACGTATTCCCGTGGCCCTTTGTGTTTAAAGAAAAAGGTCAATCCATCACCGTCGGCAATATGTCTCGTTAGCATAATTGCTCTCCTTCCGGATAATTCGATGGTTTGTACATTTTTCTGACTCTTGTCATTTAATTTTGAGAAATTAACCATTTGATATGTCCATATTGTTTTGATTGCTCTACATTCTGTTAACATGTACCTGCTTAAAATGAGTGTTTACAGAATTATGCTGGTTTTTCGAATCATATCCATATATGCTCGGGTCAGTGTAACAATTTCATGTGTGACACGAATTAAATTGTAATTCTTAAGGTTATAAAGTTATTTGAATGTTATCAAAACTTTTGTTAAAAAAACCATCAATCCATCAGTTGAAAAAATGTTTAAAAATGTACTATGTCAATCTGTGTAGGTTTTCAATTTCTTTTACAGCACCAATAGAGATGGATAAACATTTATTTTAACGATTTATTTTCACCATGAATTTCAACGCCGATATTGTATGGCAAACGTAATTATTACAAGATATTGTATTAAAATGACTGCCTCGTTGGTCGAGTGGTTGGAAGCGCGGCTGTTCATCGGGAGGTCCTGGGTTGAAATCACGGGTCGGGCACTATTGGATTTTTCCAATTTAGCTTTTCTAGTAGTGACTCGGAGTTTGGATCTGTGCCGGTGTATGGCATTAGGCTCATCACATATTCTATGAGACGTAAACGTAACTGGTGAAATGTGGGAGTGTAGTACACTCCTTTGCCTACCCATTCGGGGATTACACACGTGAGAGTATACTACACTCTGCCTACCTCTTCGAGCTTTACAGGCGTGATGTTAAGTTTGTATTAAAATGTATGAAAAAGTCCAAGACCTCACCACGCTATCGCCTTCAATAAAAACTTTTTCAGCTACAACTTTAAATCTACTCTCCTCTGTTAGATATAGTACCCGTTGCGGGAAGGATTTAAATAATTTCATTTCATTTGAATAATAAAACTAAATCCTTTTAAATTAACGAACCTCTGGAGTGTGCGTTAAAAAGGACATCTTTTTTAAAGCCACCTGAGCATTACGCTATCTGCATTTCCTCCTCAGTACAAAAAAATCTATTAAATCAGAGGAGTACAGAAAAGAAACAGCTGAAAATGTTACTATTCTCGAATGAATATAGTTTTAAATAGTTTATTATACAGTATGACAAATAATAAAAATAAAAAATAATAATCGACCCATTATAATCCCACTGTTGGAATATGGGTCTCCTCTCATATTGAGAGGGTTAAGGCCATAGTC
>DWMG01005032.1:0-10484 GCA_018244855.1 Elbella merops | reverse complement strand
TAATATTTTCTGTATTTCTACCATCTGTGCATAATTTAAAAAAATATTAAATTTCTTTTCGTATGTACCAACATCTTACTGTATATCAAGTGTTTTTAACACTGTTTTTAATAAAGGTTTAAACAGGCTAGAGAAAAACAGGGTACAAAAAAACTTAAAGTAAATCATACCCAAGTCCTGGTATAATTAAATACCTACTTTTTACGATTTTTTTAAATATATGTTTAATCGATCAAAACGCTAGACTAGATTGAGTTTGGAACCTGAAGTCTAAAATATTGAACATTTTTACATACCTAAACATATATCTGAATTTCAACAAACGATTTTTTTGCAAACATTACTTTGGGTACCTGGAAGTATATTAATATTCCTATAAATATATTGTGACGCTAGGGCAATACGGTTGTCCCATGGGGAATCAGCACAAGCTTTAATATAAATTGCACCACCACCCCTCTTCAGCAAAATAAAAATTATATCGATATTTGTTGCATTTCCCCACAGTCGTTACTATTATTGTATCATCACGCGAGGCTCCTTCCAGGGTAGACAGAGAGCACAGAGTACCAAGTATCTCTACTCTTATATACCTCACGTGCTTTTAAATTCAGCACTCTGTTAAACACACAGCAGGTTTGAGAAACTTCTAGATACATAGCTTACTTTCCCTGGAGTAAGATGCAATACCAAATTACATTACGGAAACTAACTCAAACTAATGAAGCATTAAAACATCAGCAGCTACTGTATTATCAACAGCCAAATTTGGAGTAGGTAGTAAGGCTGTTAAACAGTTAAGAAATGTAGATCTCCTGTTGTCTCTAAAACTGAGGTGATTTCAAAAATACACACAATACATTGTCATCTAAATACTTTAATTAAACCTATTAATTTTAATTTAATTAAATTTATGCTAGGATGCAAGTAATGTTGTACAGACTACATACATTGATATTCCATATTAAACATATTTTCTTAACTACGAAATTTCACCGTTTTAGCTTATGGTTTAACATTTAACCACCCATTCGGCACGTTGATCGCAATACCGATATACCGTTCAGATGGTTTCCGCTTCGATTTCCGGTTTAAAGTCCAATTCATAAAGCAACTGGGTCACCTGTTTAACATGCCATACATTCATGATGGTTCAGATCTAGCAGATACTGATGTTAGCTGACAATTAGAAACATAAATCAATATCTGTTTTTTCAAAAAAATTGAAAAGAGATTTAACCTTATAATTCAGGGAGCTATTGTTGCCAACTAGTGTTTTGGGAATTGTGGCATGGCTCACAAGGACATTTTAAATATAGGATTTATTATAAATATTATCATTATTAATGTTATAAAAATGTATATTATTAATAATTGTGTACAAATTTAATTACATTTCAGTTATTGTAAATACACGATCATTATGTTCAAATGTATTTATTTGTCTACTACAGTATTTAACCTACAAGTAAAATAAGTTTTGTATATAGAGAACCTACGATTAAATTAGTTTTACACGTTACCGTACACCCAGGAGATTGTGCCACTCAGACAAAGCGCCCAGGCACGTGGCCAACTTATCGTAACTTGTTCCGCGCACCGTGCATCCGTTCACTAAACCCACCCAAGCTTACTCTCAAATACCCAAGAAAATATGCACTGGCTTTAACGTAATACATATTAATATATAAAATTTTCCAGCTGACTGCTTAGTTTTATCTGCGGAATTTTATGACACACAAAGCTATACTAATACCCAGACAAGTCCAACACACAGAAATCCATGCATAACATTCTAGCCGTAGATAAAATACCCAAAGGATAAAATTTCCAAGCCTTTTTCATTGGGATTTTTAACCTCCTTCAATCTCCGTTAAATCCATTAAATGATAATACTCCATTAAATGGTAACAGTACCATGCCAGTCAGTTAATGATATTAGATAATAATTTTTGCCAATATTAGGTACTAATTCTATGTATACTATACGAGCCTACCATGTGTAGTACTGATCACGTTTGCTATAGCAGAAAGTTAGAAAACTAAACCTAAAATCGAATTAATAAGTAAACAAAATTAAAAACATGACCTAATCTTAATGGAGACTATATGTCGAAATTGTGTAAACATTTAATTTGCACTAGCCTGTATCCTGTAACATGCCTACGGCGTCAATCCTACTGCTCAATATTATAAATGCGAAAGTTTGTGAGTATGGATGTATCTTCGTTACTTTTTCACGAAAATACTACTGGACGGATTTGAATGAAACTTTACAGTAATATAGGTTATACATCGGAACAACATATAGGCTACCATTTCGTAATGATTTTTTGTAATTGTGGTTGTAATATAACGACACATGTCAATTTAGTTGGAAAAAAATATGGCCTCTGAGCTATCTTGGCGTACGCTGCCTAAACCATTGGAGTTACACAAAGATGATGTACCGTAGGGTTGTTTGTTTTGAATAGTTCTAAATAAAAGTCCGCGACAGCATATATCTACCTTTTATGTGGAAGCCACTATGACCAAAATTGTGAACCATACATTTAATTAAATTAGATACTATTTTTCAATACACATTTTAGTATATTTATCAAACTCTTACCAAAATCTATACATTCGTCGCTTTAAGTATTTCATATAAATATACTTTGTCTTGCACACTAAGTAATTTCGCCGAATAGTTTAAAAGTTATACGGTTAGTAAATATTGAAATTCCACGCTAGCCAAACCGCAGGCAAAAGCCAGTGTACATATAATTGTTTGCTTTATAATTCTTTCATTCCCCTAACCCTTCTCATTCTGCGAGGAAACCCGTATCCGACAGAAAAACAGTAAAGGGTTTGACGGTAATGATGTATATGATTTATGTTTTTAACAAATTATAACAACAATATCAGCAATTATTAGACCGTTATTAAGGTCCCATTTCCCGGTTTACTTTAATTAAAGATGAATAAGTGAAAATATTTTTATAGTAGAAACTGGCCATAAACAATTTCCAATCTAGTCAAATGAAAGGCACTAAGATCTCCCAGAAGCAAATTAGATAATAATAAACGTCTGTGAAATTTATATTTATGGACGTATAAATTCAAGTTTGGCCATTACGAGGGAATTAACGAGTTTTAAAGAAAAAAAATCAGAGAATATAAAGTTTTCTAGTAGTTTCTGACTATAGTGTAACTGTCTGTTCCAATTTTTCATTGCTTACGCCGGCACTGCTGTTTCCTATATTAACATTTTGATTAAAATTAAAACAGAAGAAAATAGTGCCTTAAACGAACAGATTTTGTTTTGATTTCTTAAGTGAAACTAGGAAAACAATGAAATACTTTGAAATTGTCTCTATTCATACGTTTCTAAGCATTAAACCTGACTTTCAAGATGAAAACGCAAATAATGGATTTGTTCATATTCAAACAAAAGCTTGAAGGATTTCGGGTATGGATTATTTGTAAAGCGGTTCCTAACGTTAGCCAAACAAATTGAATTCGTTAGACGCTATTTCTAGTTGTTAAATTTCTTCAATTTGTTGTCTGCCAATAAGGCTTTAGAAGGTTAAGTAACTTACCAATAATTTACACTTTATTTTGAACAAAAAAGAAACATGGTTTTTTCTAGCTATTCCTTCATATCTTTGGCAATGAGTTAATAAAATAAATATGATAAAAAATGGATCATATACAGCGATCTTGGGAACAGATAATAATAGATATTAATAATCTTGTGATACTGACTGAAATACATTCCTGAAGACCCCAAATATAGTCATGTGTTGAAAGAAATTTTTATTATAAAAAGGTTTAATATATGTACCGAAATAAAATTGTACTTCACAGAAGAGCTATTTCCTTTACTTCGCAATATATAACACAGGTAAGGTGTCGTTTTCAATGAGAAATGGTTGAAATCGTGGTTAGAAAATAATGTAACTTCACGCCTGTAATCCCCGAAACGGGTGGAAGAGCAGTGTAGTGCACTCCAGCGTTTTACCAGGTACGTTTACGTCTCACCAAGGAATAGGTAATGCTGTACATAGAGCTAAATCTAGAATCCGAACTACTACTGGGACTTTCAAGTTAGAAAAACTCAATAGTACCTGATCGGGAATCGAACCAAGTACCCTGCAATCAGCAGTCGCAATACAACGAATCGAGCAACGTGGCAGTAAAGTGTACGTATTTTCAAATAAAATAAAATATAATACAATATAGGAATACAAAAGTGGGTTGTTTTATAATGAATCCATTTTCCGCGCACATACCGGATGTTGGCTCTCGTACCTGCCTTTTCCCGGACTGCGCGTCCGTGGGTTAGCGCTAACTTTGCGTTCCGGTGTTACTACAAAATGCTAGTTTATTTTATGACATTCAAGTTAGTATCAACAATGAGAAAACTTCATGAAAAGCATGTTTTCCAACAATAACAATTGTACAATGTCCGCATTGTAAATAGATTTCATTTCTATTATGTTGTATATGAGTACCTAGCCCGTAAAGGACCTGGCGTGAAAATGTCTATGTATGTATATAATGTAATATAATATTTGTTTGGGGTGTAAGGGCCCAACCACCATCTCAGGAACCCAAGCCAACCTCACCTGTACGTCGTACACCCTGCTATAACAGGCGAGGCTCTGGCGACCGGCTGATTGCGGTATAGCGCAGCCTAAATAGGTACGGCTAAATACCCTGGCCGTCGACGGGCAGCAGCATCGGAGGTGCGAAAAGCCGTGCCCTGCGATCTCCAACCCGCATGCCCAGCGTGGAGATTATGGGCATAAACCCCCTTTGGGGGGAGGTCTATGTCCAGTAGTGGACTGAGATAGGCTGATGATGATGATGATGAATATTCGTTTATGTACGAGTATGTTGTATAATGTTAAAGTCAGGTAGTGTATAAATTTTAGACTACGATATAAAATTTAAATTTTTCATAATGTAAATACCATCGCGAATAGTTCGTCATTTGTTTCGAGAGAAATGCAGACCAACTATTTTTCGTACTAATATCTTAACTCTTTAGCAGTAAATAACTCAACTGGCAATTCCATTGTACCTATTTCCAAATCGTTTTACTACTAGGTCTTCCACTAGAATTATATTCCATTCCAGTACCAATCATTAAATATTAATTGAATGCTGAATACCTAATTCTGGACGTTTCTATTAAGCATCCTGTGTACAAATTGAAAAGCACATATGTTAGCAATGAATAAATTTTATACCCAGTACCCCGGTAGGTTTTATTGCCATATCACATTCGCATGCTGTGTGGAAATTTCGAATTCCCATCCTGTCAAATAACAGACGCTGTCAACGTTGTAATCTATTTAAATACATTAATTTTCCTTATACTTATTACTTTACACTCTGTAAAGTAATAAGTATAAAAATGAATCTTTAATACCCATCTTTGTTAACACGCTTCCCACTTTGAATAGCCTTAAAATTATATATATTTTTTATTAAGATATAAAATTTTACTGGAGACTTGTTTCGTGTTTCTTTTGCATTTATATTTACCTACTTCTGAAATGGAAAAGCTGTTTTTCACAGTCGAAATAGCAAGGAGTCGGTTACTGAGAAAATGTTACAAACGAAAATTACATAAGTTTTAGAACATCTTGTATGAACGATTTGACCTTACGAACTACATTTAATATACAACAAACGTTTAACGTATAACGCTGATAAAGGATTCTATTGCTTTAAGTTTAAACATTAGCTTTAAATTACAATAGCTCGCTCCCGAGAGCACCTCTAACAGGTATTTATAATGCAAAACGGTGACCTGATATTGACAAAAGTTAAGAGATTAAAGTTCGCGCGCTATAAAATGGATATTGGTGGCTCGAGAGCAGATATTACACAATTCAGTTTTATTACACCCACAGTTCAATATTTAACCTTAATAGCATCACTTTATGTTTGTTTCTGTGTTGTTCTTATTATTATCGCGTTTAATTACGATACGTATATAATGATGTATGTACATTTCTGAACTCCAACACCCAATGTCTCCACTTAAACACTAACTCTGCATATTTCCTTAAAAAAATAAACATAATTCTGTTGAAAAGAAGACTGTATACCTTAATTTACCGATTATCATTGACTGAAAATATTCAACTGTAACTACGCGTCGTTACAAGCGAACTTAGATTGATTCATTAAATCATGACTTCTGCAATTATAGTGTTGAATAAACGTAACCTAGAACGAGAATGTGCTCTGCTTTTACATGTTAATTCGAAGCCGTTGAAGCTGTTGGATGCAGGATACAGATTCATTTGCGCGCTCTTATGCAATGTCAAACAACTGAATAAGACGTTTGTGAACTAGGATAGACGCTCCGTGGCTCAAACTAAACTCCTAACGAACAGATCAAGGCATAAAGCCATCAAATAGGATTGTATATATACGATTGTAGATTTTGATTAGCGACAGAAGATATACCTTTGGTTTTATGTAAAATTTATCCTAAAATTACAATATAACAGCTTCGGAACAATTAAGAATGATTTTGCTTGTACACAATTGGGACTCAGTCCTTCCAAGGAACCTCCAGCAGCACCACAGCTGCCATTCTTGCCACGAAGCGATGCTGGTGTTACTAAGATCTGCAAAAGTTACATTATTTCGATATATATGAGCGTATTTTTTTTTCAACCCACTACAATTCCACTGTTGTAATACAGTCTCCTCTTACATTGAGAGGGTTAAGGCCATAGTCTGGCCACGCTGGCCAAGTGCGGGTTGGCAGACTTCACACGTCTTAGAAAATATTTTTTTTTTTTATAATTTCTAAGGTGTGCAGGTTTCCTTACGATGTTTTCCTTCACCGTTAGTACGTGATATTTAAATTTAAAACGCACTTTTGTAAAGAGGTGCGCGCCATGGGTTTGAACCCGGCACCCCGGCAAAAAAAAAATGAGCGTATATCATTCACATATACATACGTATGAATACGCGTTGAATTGAAAAACGAACAAGTTTAGAAATCCTTAAGAATTTCTCATGAGTGACTTCTGAATAAATGTCAAGTTAAAGTAAGGTTCAAGTGGATTTGTCGGAGCGTTTTATCTGAGCAGCGGTAAACTGCCAGCTGTGGGAAGTTTAGCAATAAATTTATACGGATCAGCTCTGGCGCTCTGCCACGTCCGGAGACGACACCTACCATTTGCATGAATCTTCTGTTACACTTGCCAGATGTACAGGCATCTTATTTTATTACCACAGTAACAAAGTAGTTACTAAAGAATTATCTGCGATGCGTAACATGGCTGAATTTGTGACAGTTTTAATTGCCCGTCTTATTAAATTTTCGCAGTTGTTTGTTTTAAGCATTTGCATGTACATGGATATTTATAGAACTAGGCCATATAGATGTCCGGAAAAACCAGAACGGCTCTAGCAATGACTAGGTTGCGATAGGATTTCAGCTAAGATTCTAGTTCTGAAAGTATAACAAACATAAATAACTGTCATTCAGGTTTATTGTTATAACGTTGTTATCTCAAAACAGATCATTACGAGAATATATGAATAAATATTTGTTACAGCGACTTTGGCATATTATCCTTTTTTAATCAGTGACGTGTGTGTTTAGGACGACTCTGAACATATTACAGATCATATTAATATTTGTCTGGATCACATATATCGAGCTTCATATAATATGTACACTTCTCAAGATTCATTTGTTATTAAAAATGGAATTTACTTATACATCTGCGATGTAAAATATATTAGTAGGTACATTGAATTTGCATTCGAAAGTGCGAGTTTTGACCGACCTAAAGTCGCGTAAGTCCGATTGACATAGCCTTTTCTAAAATATGATAACATAAAGAGCATAATATTGTTTCAAATTAACATAGTCTAATAGTAAAAATGTCCATAGTTATCATCCGTTTTAGGGAAATATCTCGACGTGAACTCCAGTCAACCACAGCGATTTCCTTACACAAGGCTTAAGTCTTCTTCGTAAGTTATTACATTCAATCCAGAAGTTATATAGTAAGGGACGCAGTTTTTTAATTTACAATACAAAAATAAATTTGCAATTTTATCGATATTTGTTTTTGATTATTTTCAATTATTATATATCTAATAATACTGGTTAGTTAGGACAAATTCAACCAATGATTTTAAAATTTCAAAAAGTTTAGTATCAAACATCTTAAAAAGCATTATATACTTTTAAGAATGTTTTTAATATGCCATTATAAACTTGTTTGAATGTATAAAGAATACTTCGTAATATCTAATTATTGCTAGCTCTAAGATCATCGGGGCTAGAAATAACTGTTAAGCTAAGAAAACTTCGATATTTTTCGGTTTAAAAATTCGATATTTTTAATGAGAGATATAGTTTAATATTAAATATTAATATATCCGTACATTTCTTTGTCAATCAGGTTCTTAAAAAGTTAATAAGGTATTGGTTTAGTATTATCTCTTGTTCGGAACCTCAGTTTACTGGTACGTGAACCGTGTTCCAAATTTCTAATCTAAATCATAAAACTATAGCAAGAATATTCACATCGTAGCTAGCATTTTCATATCTTCAGGTAATAATATTTTTATAGTATTCTCAAGCAGCTTCCCCCTTCTCCCCTTTTCTCTCCTCCGGTATATTTACATTTTGAAATAATATATTGAATACGTGCTTTTTAACGGCCGTTGATATTAATCAATATATCTGCCAAATATTTGTTATATAAAGTGATATATTACGGCTGACGAATTAGACAAAGTATGTGAACATTTCATAACTGTACGCCAAGCTTTAAGATACCAGGGGAAAGGACCAGATTTTACTTAATTTACAAATTTACGTCACGCCACGGAGGGCATCTGAGGGGAATAGAGAATCGAATGAAAACGAGCTGAAGTAAATAATACTGAAAGCTTTTAGGAATAAGAGACAGAATTGATGAATCGAGATGTCTCGGATTACTGTTTGTTTACGCAAACAAGTCGCAGAAGTTCGGTTTCAGTCGTTTGTTCCAACGTTGAGTCGGCTAAATAGCTGTACTGCATACTTGTAGATAGATATATGTAGATATATATAGATAGATAGATGTAGAATATACATTTAAACGACTGGAGAAGACATTAATGGAAGAATTGGATATAGTTTTATATCAAATCTTGCTTCAGACTGCCTCGTTGGTCGAGTGGTTGCAAAGCGCTGGTGGGTAATCGAAGACGACCTGGATTCTTTAACTTAAATTTCCCAGAAGAAATTTCTAGTAGTGGCTCGGAGTCCTGAATCTGTACCCGCTGTATAGCAATAGCCTCACCACCTATTCCATGGTGGTACATACATACATATCGTAAATAAAGTTGGTGAAACGCGACAGCGTCTAACATTTATCTGCCTAACTCTCCGGATATTACAGGCATGATGTTATAAATATCACTTCAAGAGGAATAGCACTAGATTATTTTAATAATACTTATAATGACCAGGCAGGTGACCACTGATAATCTCACACAAGTAAGTTTTGCTTGCGGTCTAGAAAACCTTAGGTATCTTTCTCCTGACACACCCTGACGAGGATGTAAATGATGTTACGCAAGATGATGGACCGACACTGCCTTTACATTCACATGTACAAATAAAATAAACTGTGACACGAACTAAATTAATACTTAAACAACCAAGAGTTCGTGCGTTTTCCGTTTAAACCCTTACTAGTACTAGATAAGTTATGAAAACAAAGTTATAATTCACTTGAGTCCACTAAACTATGATGCATGCCTACTAAACTATTCTAACACATATAAATAAGTATTATGAAAGAACACGCGAAACACCGATAAGCAAGGTTTTACATGTTATTATTTTTATTAAAAACTATAGGTTAAAGACATTAATTCGACACACTATATATTATAGAAAGTATTTTATAAAATATGTATTTTAGTGAAAGAAGCAACACGCTTATAATAACATCACGCCATTATATCCTTGAAGGGGTAGACAGAGGAGTATAATTGTTCCACTTTTCACCAGAAACGTTATACTTATATCTCAAGAAAAAGGTAATGGACCTATGATGTTATGATAATAGGCCTATTATCATAACATCTCCGACATAACAGAAAATGAAAAATTCAAAACATTTCCGAAGCGAATAATAAACACAAATATTTGCGTAGAAACCAGAGCGAACAATGGCCGTTCTCCGGCGGAGTTCTTAAAGATCGTTCCAGACGCAACAATGCCTCAGCCGTAGCGATGTACCTTATCTGACTTCCGACACAGACGCGCCTATTCAGCTATGGAAATTGTTGTCCTCGTGCCACTGTCTGGCTTTAAGGTTATATAGTCACTCGTATGGTAAAATATGTGGATCTGTGCCCGATGTATGGCTCACCACCCATTCCATGGGACGTAAACGTAACTGGTGAAACGTGGGAGTGTACTACACTCCTATGCCTACCCCTTCGGAGATTACAGG
>DWMG01005031.1:0-10486 GCA_018244855.1 Elbella merops | reverse complement strand
TTTTTTTTTTTTTTTTTTATGTTTAATGTCCCGAGGTAGGGGGGGGGGGGGGGGGGGGGGGGGGGGGGGGGGGGGGGGGGGGGGGGGGGGGGGGGATTAATCGCACGAATGCTGCGCGTTTAGCGAGTTAGCGCGCTCGTCACTCGGGGCCTGCGCCCTCTAGGGTCACTTTTCGTTCCGCTGTAATCGCCCGCATGATAGGGCGACGCTTCCAGGGGTACGTTTGTTTTAGAGGATAGAGCCACTACTGTTTTTTCTTATAATTTCTCACTGCAGAACCCGTTGCTTGCCATATAAAAATGTTTTGGAATTTTATTATCTCTAGCCGATCTTGTATATACGAGCAGTCACTTTGAGTTTTAAAAGAGTTACATAGAGCTCGTATATTATAACATTTTTTAAATTGTATTGATAGATTTTTGTTCCGGCAGTAATTATACAAAATCGTCGTGTTTATTTAAATAAATATATATATATAGCCACTTGCCAGTAAATGAAATTGAAACAAAGCTGCGTTATTAAGCCAGCGATATTAAACCGGGATCGGAAGTCGGCTACGGTGGTATAATAATACCGGGCGAACTTTTCTCATTTTAATGTTGTTCCCTGGCAAAGTTTAAATATAAAAATATAATGATGCGCTACGCATTAGTGAGTCATTGAGTGCGTGCGTGCGCCCTGCCGGCCGACTTTCAGCTCTGGCAACGCGAATATAGAAGTTAAAACAAATGGAAAATAAACTTTTCGAATAAAATAAAAATAACCCTCTTGGCGGCGAGGGTGGCGGCCCTCCCCAATAAAAAATATAATAACTTTTCTTTTTATTCGACGTAATGGCAACGATGGTTCGTTTCGAATGTTGTCGTCCCGCTCGCTCGCCGATTATTGTAATGGGGTGCGCGGGTGCCGCGGGCCGCGCGCCGCCGCGACCTTTGCGTTGCGTTGCGACTGTTGCCAAATGTCGCGGCCCGCGCTCTACGAGCAATGACGCTCCTCCAACTTTAAAACAATCCCCAAAGTAATACTGTTCCCCGGAAACATTATTTTTGTCAAATGTACACAAAAATTTCAATAAAATGCCGCGATTTGTATCTTTCGGACTATGTGACATGCCTACTTTAATCTTGTATTTTCTAATACCCAAATTACACATAGTTGCGCACAAATATTGTATTTTCGAATAATCGAGCATTCTCTGTGGCGAGGCTGAAAGCAGCTAACACATTAATCATAATGAAAAGGGAGCTAAAAAGTAAGTCATGCAATCTAATCCCCCGAACCAAATCTTTGCTTTGCGTCCTTTTTTAAAACAACCCCTTCGTCCTAATATGCCAAGTAAAAATTTGAATCGCCTGGGCCATTTTACCGAATGCATTTTAAAGATGATGTAGGGCTCACTTATATTACTGACCCCCCATCGTTTGTGTGATTTACCTGTTATTAAATATGAACAATTTACAGTGGAAAAAGACATCGCTTATCGTCGTTCCCAGTAAGGATATTATTTTGTATCTACATATATTTAGTTCTTTTTTGGGTTCATTTATTTTATGAGGATTCTTGTCTAGATAGATTCGTTTGTTCTGGCATTTATTGCTTGTGAAAATTTGCCAGCTGTTATTGCATGCATGTAGCATGTAATGTCAATAAGTAGGTACTAAGGAACGCTCTGAAGCATAAGTGACCCTGGAATGTTGAACCAGGATATCTTTATAATTAAAACTATCTATACCAATATATAATCGAACAAAACACATTGTTGTTAACAAATCTGACAAAAACCTAGCTTATGATACTTACTCGTAAATACGATGTGCCTACTGATAAATTCGTATTGTATGAAGCGGTGTTGCTTAGATCTAAGACAACGTATAACGTTGCAAAACCCACTTAAGTTTCCCATTTGATATACAAAGTACGTGAAACGTGTAAAATATGCAATTGTAAATGTATTAATTGGTGCGAACCTTACGCGTTTTACGAGTGTTGTGTACAACGTCTGAATTGCGTGAAATATTGCGACTCGTAGTTCCGATTAAATGTAGTGCGAAATTAATATCTGCTTTATTGAATAAATAAATTTAATAGGCTTGGTTTCAGTTACAACGTAAGGATCATACTATCTATAATCGTAAAGCGCGACTGGCATTTTGGCACTGACCTGTTAAGAGCCCTCTGTTCATATCTGTTTTTGCACCACAGCATGCAGTTTATCAGTGTGTCTATCTATGTATCAGTTAAGCCTATTTAATCAATTTGCTTCAAATTAACAGCTAAATAATTCAGTAGCATAATTAAACACAACTTTATTACCACTAATTATGTTATTAACCAATTAAAGATAAAACTAGGGTAGGTAACTAATTTTGTTTTAAAGTATTCACGTTTATGTCTCTAAGAATGAAATTCGTTCGTTTCATTTCAAATTTGTACAGTAGGTATATGTACTTATAGTAAACTATTATTGTATGGAAATACTCAGAACATTTAATTATAGTAGGTAGAATTTTTTCACAATGTCACGTTTATATACCTACTAGGCACGTGAAACATTATAGAACATCCTTCAGGATTGGAAGCAATATCTTCTATTGACTTTTCATTATCTTTCCGCATCTCGGCTCATAATATATTTTATTCCGTTTATTCAGAATTACCGATGCTTTCTTTGTACTTCTTCAATAATACATTTTTATTCAAAGTGACTACCTTGTCATGAGGATGTGGGGCCGCATCCTACCGCGAAGTATGTGAACTTGAAGAGTTGCTGATTAACAATAGTTACTATGATATTACAATGATGACTTAATGGTTTATAATTTAGCCTCCCCCACTCCCATGGATGTGGGTTCAAATTCTGATGCGGGCCTCTAGAAAAAAATGCGTTTTAAAATTAAATACCACGCACTATAACTGTGAATGTCAACATCGTGATATAACCTGCTCACTTTAAATATCTCCATTATATTCTTTAAGGTGCGTGAAGTGTGTCCTTTCCATTTGAGAAAGGGATCCATGCCCAACAGTGGAACGATAACAGGAATAATGATGATGATTAAAATATGATAGAGATGCAATACTTTTTTTCGCTAGACCCCCATTAGCATACCTCGTGTTGTGCATGCTAAGTGCCCTGTTATAAGTACAATAATTACAATGAAATACTTATTTTTTATATTCTAAATAAAATAAAATAAGACATTAAAAGTTAATCTATCGATATACGCGCCGGGCACGCAGCGCGAACACCAAACATTCGAATGGTTATTTCAATTCGTTAAAAGTAAATAAATAATATTTTAACTTAAAGCTTCGCACCGAAGGATTGTAATTTGATGATTCATGAAATTGCAGCAAGTATAAATTAATTTCGCTGGCAACTTTTATCTACCAAATGAATCGTGATTTATCATTTTTATCTTATTATCCTTAAAATTTTACATTTCCTCTTTTTGTAATAAATTAACATAATTCAATCAACTGACGACGGCTTGTTTGACTGTCTGTACATTTCAACTTGCCAGTTACTGTATTTCGAGTCGATGATTTCATTGTGAACGTTTTTTTAAAAGTGCAATACTCAATTAAATCTTTTAAGCGAGTCGATTATTCTTCAATGAACTGAAAACCGCTTAACTTAATAAGGTTTAACTTCAATTTTTGAGAGCAACGACGGATTAGCTGCTCTCACTATAGTTTTATACCATACTTGAGAGTCTATTCTTATTCTTTTTAGAAAATTTTTATGCTGCTTTGCGAAATAGCCTGGTTGATTTATAAATTGTTGGCGTAAGATATTTGTATATCCGCTTCATAAAAGGCAAGAACAAATCGTCTTAACAATATGCACTTGGAACTAAACAGTTTTCGGAAAACACAGCTTTAGAACTGTTTTAGAATGTTTAAATCTCAATTAAAACGTTAAATTCATTACTCAATGTCATAAAATAATATGCGCGGGAAATTGAGTGTTAGCTAACACGGAATAGAATCGTATTTACTTTGCTCTCGCTCGCAGCGCACACGCACCGCTATCACAATAGAACAGAGGACGAAAAGAAAAATCTGTTCACAATAACATCTCGTGTTTGAACTGTCCATCTGTTTGTTTAGTTGGAAACTAAAAAATGTACCAACAGAATGTCTCTGGCTATATTTACACGTACGCACCGACATGCATATAAAATATTTTTGACGTGACTAAACGTATAAAAACTGCGACGGATTTTATGTTTTAGTAAGAGTAGTTCGTTGTGTGCCGGTACTTGTTGGTCGGTTGGGTTTATTTCACCGTCTGCTTTGATGTTACACTTGCAATGTTCGCGAGAATAGACAACTCTTAGGCGAAAACTGCGCAATATTCACATTCTCGGCTCGTATAACAATTGCGTGGTACAGTGAGAACATACCCTTAATTAATTTTATATTTCCAGTATCATATACGGATTGTAAAAATATTGGCACATAAATAAATATCCCCGGTTCTATCTTCAAGCTTCGTAACATATCCCAAGTTGTATTTTAAAAGACAAACGCAATTAAATTTTTGTTAACACATCTCAAACCAAATGTGTACGTAAATATATTTATATTGTATTTTATAAGCTAGTAATACACTAATATTGTAAAAAATAGTGACTGAAAAAATGTACTATGACTGCATTGTACTTGTATCTAAGACACCGTCATTGCGTCGTTGCGGCGTCAGAGGAACGAAAATTAAAACGCGAGTGGATAACGCCACACGCACACCTAGTGTTAGTGTTTAGCAGCCGAATGTCGTTTTGTGTCTCGTATGGCAATACCCATTTGTTTTTAACTGAGTGCGAAGCACGTTCAGTGGCGTGCGATTAGCAAAGTGGGTACCTTCTTTCCTGCTACTTATTCCATACGTCCCCACTAACATGAATTTGGTTTTGTTGTATTGCCTTACTGATATTTCTCGAAGTTCCCGCCGAAGTTTCGGTGTAGTGTGGCTTCCTTTTTTTCAACATTACATCCACGATTCATATACTTTCTGGTATAACTATTGAAATACGATGAATTCTTAACAACTTTTAGTTGTCGAAAGCCTGTGGAGTACGGCATAATATAGGATTATATGATTGACAACGGACATGTCTATGATCATAAGGGGCGCTGGGTTGAGGTGGTTTTTGTTACGCCTATAATCGAACCTATTAAATAATTAACATTTACATCACGACGCATCAAAACGGAATGTATTAAAATACTCGTATATGTTTGTAATGTTTATAAACGTCGTTCGGGGAATATAAATATTATTATAAAGACTAAATCAGGTCAGGAATTTTAATGCGGCTGCCACGGAACCCTTGTTTTCTTTGTTGTTTGTACGATTTGTCCTTTTCGTTAGTTCGGTGACGGATCGCAAACAAACTAACGTGGTGCAAATAAACAATTTAGCAGAAAAATAAGTCTATGGTTACGTGATATAATAAGACTTAGATAAAACAATTTTTGGTTTGTTGGTGGACGCAAATAGATGTTTTAAATTTGTGTTCAATATAACAAGACAAATAATTCAATTGTGCAATGACACACAAATTATTTCGACACTTGATTAATTTTGTACCTAGGTTCGCAGTAAATATTATAATTTATAACATTTTACAAAACGCACAGGACATGCGAACCTCAATACATGCGAGAAATATATACACACGCTTTGCTAAAAAATATGAACTTTGTGGATAGTGCCCTGCGTATTAATCGATCACGATTCCTTATCGATCTTTAACCGATTAACCCGTCATTCTAAGCTCATAATTTAAACGTATTTTAACGTCGCATCTCATTATTTACAGTCCACGGCCGATTGGCTCAACATTGAAAGCATAGTCGTATTTATCATCATCTTGCGACTTATCTGTACGCATACAACAATATGTTAAATTCTACTGTATTTGGAAGTCTTACCGACATTTTTTATCCAATGAGAAATGAACAGAGTTAGATTGTCTGGACACCTGAGGTAATCTAGACACTACTATTCATATTCAAATATAAAATTGAGTATACACACAGTAAGTCGCTCTCTGATCCGGACCCGTTTTATAACTATAGCACTATACAAGCAGGAATTGAGCAGATCACGTATAATGTCTGCACGTAGTTAAGTAATCTTGCCGTTTTATAAAGATCCTAACCAGCTATTTGGTGGTATTTTATCCTAGTAAACATCTCCAGAGCTAGCCTCCTTTTCGTTCTTTCGTTCATCTAAAATAGTAGGTACTGTAGGTAGCTGTTTGCAATATTGACATTCGTTAGGAATAGGTGTTGCCAGAAATAATCGTTCAAGGCCAATAAGGTCTATGCTAATATTTGCTATAGGGATGTATGAACTAGATCGTCTATGTACTTTTGTCTGTTTGGATTTCTCTTTATGCAATATTTGAGCTAAAAGATAAATATTACAATTAATTTATTTACTATATTGAAAACGTACCAAGTCTATCAACATAAAGTAAGAAGGTTGGATTAATAGCGTACGGGGTTAATTTCAGTTGACATATTAACTATGTCCCGGCATTGTATTGTTGGTTGTACAATTTGTTATGACATAAATAATAGATAGCCACATTAAGTACAGGTTGGGCTCAGTAATGACACGTCTTTCGCCGACCGCCACGACTGTGCGGTCGACAAGCGCACCATCTGTCCAACGGCAACAGGTACCCGCAATTACGACAGTGTCACAATAATAGTCGACGATATCATTTATCACCCCCATCCACTTGCAAATTAGATTCAGTTAATTTTGCAATTAATGTTTTTTTTGATCACTCACAAACATTAGATATGGAACTAGTTTCGCTTGCAACCTTTCACATAATATGTACATATGTTATATCATATGTATTATGTTTGATGTCCAATGTAATATAAGGCCGAAACGAAATTTTGAGACTTATCTTCTAGATCGAATGTTCTACATCTTTCGATCATATGCTCGTCTAGATACGTAGTTCAAAGATATACATATAGTTATATATATTGCTACAGTTATGATCTTCGTTTAATTCTTGTCGCAGATTTTTTCAAATGCCCATCAATTTACGTTGAACAATATCTTTAAAGTGTATAGACGATAAAATATAAAACATTAACGATAAAATATAAACGAACAATAGTATTTTAATTGGGAGGTAGGTATATACGTTTGTTATTTTATAAAAATTTTAAACTACATAATAGCATCGGATCAGACAAAACTGTCGTCAATAAATTGCACATACCAAGCAATTGTTCAATATATTACCTTAATGTATCTAAATATTGTTCGAAAGCCGATAGTGACAGCTACATATGCTATGTACAGGTGTCAAAGGCTTCCACAAAAAACGTGATATTTAAATGGCTGAATGTAATATCTTTCATACGATATTCAATAAATTTTCTTACAATGATATCGTCACAGAACCCAAACGATGTCTCGAACGACTCGATCTTGGCCCAAATTTTATTTTTACCACAATAAATAACACTTATATGAACGTCGAAATATATTATAATGCGCCATCATTTGTTCTGCTCTCGAATTAGATTGGTAATATCTGCTCTTATACCATCATTTCGAATGAAAGATAATTGCGTGCGTGTTTTATACGTAAAAATATGATGACTATAATACTCGTTGTACGTTAGTCATCGTATTATTAGAGTTATAAATAAAACTAAGGCACTTGTCGGATAGCTGAAGGGTAGCGGGATAGGTGAGAATGTCACCAATAATATCTTAGAATGTGTCATGTATTTTGACAAACTTCTTTGATTCTGGGCCGGGATCTAATTGTTGGGTAATAAATAGCTCCCTTTTATTTTATGCAAATTTTAGAAAATGCTTTTCAATTCAATAAAGTAACTTTGATATTGGTTACCCTATCAGTCTTATTCAACAGGTAGATATCACACAATTGTTACATTTAGGTACACGTCACAATGGTAACCCATATAGAGATCCCGACAGCTGCCTTAATCTGGTTTTTTTTTGTAGCCTAGCGTGTCTTTAGTATCCATAATAAAGTTTCATCTTAGTTCAACCCAAAGATGTTCGCTCAAAAGCCTCTAAGCCTTACGACAAATCTTTAATAATTAATATTGATATTTAGAGTCACCACATTCGCTCTCATTTTTAATAATTTATGGTTTCCGCACATACGTATATTGCGTCATAGTTCATGAGACGTCAATCGATGTTCAACTTCATCATTATGTTGTTATGCTTAACATGAAGTGGCTTAGATAACTCGATACATCATAGTGTATATAAATAAGAGGACTGGTTTGATTTTATTTTCTTCGCAAGTGCGATGTAGGCAGATTGAATCGACCTAGATCTCGTCCGTGTTGAGGGCAATCCCATTATTAAATTGCTACAAACGTAAATATTTTACTAAGGAAATGTAAAAAGAAAGTGAAGGAAGAATTTTTCCTATTTCTATAGAATATTGAGAATATTTATTCAAGCACAGTATTTTATTGGCAAATCGCTTGAACGTTTTGGCCGTGAATGAATGTCTTACTGACGACGAGTATTTTACTGAATGACCTGTTGTTTAGTTTTATGATCCAATTACTTGCAAAATTAATATTATTATCGTTCCTACTAATCTACTAAATACTTTAAAACGGCCTTAAGAAACTATTTCTGGTCACGTTCATACGAAATGCTATAGTAACATTGTTATTAACATTATTATTTTTTTGTGCATCCCAATAATCTTAATAACACGTGGAAAGTCTTATATCGTACATAATTACGGTCATTCGTCTCCGCTCCAGTGGGTTCGGGTTCGATATCGGCAAGGGTAAATATTTATAACCATTGTTTTATTTCTCTTGGCAATAGATTTGGTGAAACATTTTTATTGACGTAAATGCAGTCCAAGATAGCTTTTGATGTGCTCTCGTTTCTTAAATGTGTTTTGTTTTCGACTGTAACGAATATTAATGGTATTCGTGATGAGTTTCGATATTCGCACATTCACTTGTAAAGCGTATACATGTGTGTTAAATGACAGGATATAATTGCCGACTACAATTATTTTTACCTCTCATCAATACAAATGGTTATCTTAATATTGCTGCAGGTATACTCGTATACTGCTACTATATCCAACCCAATGTTCTCTAATCGTAATCTATTGGTCGAATGTCTGGACATTCGACCAATAGATTACGTGTTTATTAGTAGGTTTGTTCCGCAGTTAAATACTGAACCAGGTGGACGATCGTTACCGAATGATAATAGCTGGAACTGACTGCTGGAAATGCTTCTGGAAAGTTGCCGCCACTTGCCCAATCCATACGCCACACACTTACGGGATGCCTCACGTTACAGATCGCGTGTAGTCTGCAAGCGCTTGAAGGCTGCGAGTCAACGTCTTATTATCCTTCAACAATAACTGTTGGTATTTCCATTATTACTGTTTTTTATATTAAACGTCTACTTACATCGCTAGATGTGAAATGTACATCATCATCACACCCTTTTGCTATTATGCTGTTGTACAGGAGTATTTTCGCAGATTGAGAATAGTGTCGTGATGGCAATAATGATGACTGCCTCGTTGGTAGAGCGATTGCAGATGCAACTGCTGATCTAGTGGCTTGAAAAATATATTTTTTTTATAACTTCATAACTCTTAATCTACTACATTACCTATATATTTCGATTTTAAGTCTTAGCAACTATGTACATATATTCTAGATTTCATCAAAATATGTTCCATTGTTTCAGTGTGAGAGTATCAAATTTGCACCTGTACACACTGTACCACCTACTTTTATAATAATAGTAGTTAGATTACGTTGTTTAATCATTCAAACGTCATAGAGCGAACCACGTATTTGTATGCAGTTGTATTAACTTAATTTCTGTTAAGCTTCTGTAGCTGGAGCGGCTGAAACGCATTTGCCAAATAAAATTACATCAATCTCTCGTGGATCAGCGGAGTGCCAATTATACGGGTAGTAGGTAGTGGTATGAACATGGGACTGCACTCTATGTGACTATTCGATATAACGCGAGGTTGTGTAAGTCGGTTTTGGACAATTTAAACGTATTTACGCCATACGACGAAGAATGATATATACATACATATATGTCAGTGCCTCAGTTAATCAGTAAGCAGGTAGTTTAGAAATGTAGCGGTATATTTTTCGTCAAAACTGACACCACTTGGGTACATAAGTCGTGCAAGAAAAATAAGGTACACCGTTATTTTGCTCTTCTGTAAACTAGACATTTTTTACGAACGCACAGTTAGAACTTCATTGCGTTTACCAACAAACTATGGATTGTTAATCTGAAATACTTAAATTATTATTATTATTATTGACTATAAGTAAGAGAATGTTGGTGTATACTCGTAAATGAGAAAGAACAGGATGCTCCGATAGTTTGGACAAGCACGAAAAATGGCAGACGAAAAATTGACAAAACATATTTACTATGTGGATA
>DWMG01005030.1:0-10486 GCA_018244855.1 Elbella merops | reverse complement strand
AGGAGACCCGTATTCCAACAGTGGAATTGTTATGGGTTGAAAAAAAAAGTACTTTTAATGTTCTTAATGTATTGAACAAACGAACGACTTGAATTTTGTATGGTTTAACGGCAAATAACCAATGAATTTTCATTGTGGTTAATTTTGAACTGATTAATATCGGTTACGATTTTACGGTTTTATACATTCGCTTCTCATTATAGGTTTATATATGTATGTATATGTAATTAAGTAATAAATTATGTTCCTTACAAGAGATATGACTGGAGATAAGAGAGCTTGTGTTGGCCCGATACACTTCATACTACAAACTCAAGTGAGCCTTGTTGGCTTACGAATAGATTTTGATTAGACTGCCTTGCTGGTCATGTTGGTCTTAAGCGTGACTATCGATCAATAGGTCTTGGGTTGATACCTGGATTGGGTATTATTGAATTTTTCTATCTTGAAATTTCTAGCAGTGGCAAGGAGTCTGGATCTGCGTCCGGTGTATGGCAATAGGCTCACCACCTGTTCTGTAGGACGTAAATGTAACGCAGGAGTGTACGATAATTCTCTGCCTACTTCACCGGAGATTACAAGCGTGATGTTACGTAATACAATGATTATTTATTTGAAAGATATATAATATGTAAATCGTCCACCCCATGTTGTTAAACGCACGTTAAATAGGGGTGTAACAGGGTGTTGTGTAAAGCGCATCCAACACGAAGTATTAGTCAAATCTAATTAACTATCACTCTGAATGGTTTATTTTAAGTAATAAAACGCGTAATATCTGTTATGAGCGCGTTGTCTATGGATTTCGAATGACGTTAAAAATGGCGGGAAATTATATTGCGTTAAACATAAAAGTTAATAAAAATTAGGTATTAGGGTTTTATGACTGTTTTTAAATTGAACATTTTATCATCAATTTAATAGGTAATGAGTTGATTATTATTAAATTATTTGTAAAGTGCTTAATATCTTGAAAAATAATCCAATTATGTAGTGATTTTGATTTTAAAATATCCGCCTAAGGGGTTTGTAGTTCAAATCCTGTAATTAACGAGTATCTTTGAGTCTACAAGGTTGTGAAATTTAGCTTGCTCACCACAGAGTTGTATAGTATTCTCTGTCTACAGTCTGTCGACTCGCACTTGGTCAGCGTGGTAGACGCTTAAATTTTGTTTTGAAATGAGACCCAAGTCCCAAAAGTCAATAACGATGATGGAAAAATAATTATTAACTTTTTTACAACAAATGAAAAAATCATTACGTCAATTTTAATATAGGCACTCTGCATAAGTGAAAATAATCTTTACTAATGACCCAATAACTTTTATAGGCGAGCTTAATGTGTATTTTATATTTTTTTACAGATGATACAGTAAAATTGATCCGCGATGCGGACCTCAGGGGCCGCAAATAGCCGCCGAATTGACGATATGTGTCGTGCCATTAGCCGCCATTACTGGCCTGCAGACCGCTGCGGCACAGATTAAATACAAATGATGTGCAGAGAACTTTAAATCATATTTTTTTTTGTATTTCCTGCCAGAACTCACCATAGAAAAATAACTTAAAATTATAATTTTTTAATTTAAATGCAACACTGTAATTTTATGTATATACTTCTATTTGAACCTGTATTTCCCCGAAGGGGTAGACAGAGAACTGTAGTACACTTTCATGATTCGCTAGTTATGCTGAACAATAGTTTCCCTAGTCATGTTAATATTATGTAAATAAATATAACATGAATGTATTAACGACTGTCCATGAGACCTATTGTGCACATTCTGTTTGTTGATGGTAATATGTTACTAAACCATGACATTAAATATTTATAATCTGTGGAATAAAGCATTGTCAATAATCTTTGTGCGAGCGAATATATATGAGAGTAGTTTATAATCTGTGCCTGACCCGGTACTGGTCGCGGGGGAGAGTCGAGTTTCGCGCCATTTGGCCAACCGGCCGTATAATAGCTCTGTGCGATTATCTCTCACAGAGATGTTCGACAGAGTAAAATGCTTTATTTATCATACTGTTCGATAATTAACAGGAATGTTTATTGTTATAATTATGATAATTTTCCGTTTTGCGATTGTTCTTAGATGTAAATACCTGTAAAGTATATATCTGTAAAGTGTATATCGAAAATACTCGATTTTTATCGTATAAATGGAAATAGGTACAAAATTATCTAAATTACCATAATATTTTATCGTTTTAAGCAATCAACTATCACAGACAAAAGTAAAATTTGTTATTAAATAAAACATTTTATAACAAAACCAAAGATCAGTGTGCGACGATCCTTACAACCCCTAATGTACCGCAGCTACCGGCATTGTCTATTTGAATTTGGAATAAGCCAGTTCGAAATTTGAATTGAGATGTTTGTTTACGATTCGATGGTTTAATTTGATTCGCTGCGAAAGCTGTTAGCGTAACAACTAGTTTGAATTTCGAATGCGCTCAGCGAATCCTGATTGGCTGGCGGGGGCGGGCTACTGGATTTGATTTTCGAATTTGGTTTTGTTCTGTGCCGTTGGTACCTACTATGTACGAAATAATATCTATTATTTTGTGCCGTAAGAGTATATGAATAATGCTTGTAAAGTTAGGTGTAATTTTTGACTAGAATGGAAAAATAACTATAGTTAAAGTATCAACCGAATCATATTTTACTTTATAGTGAAAAATGTGACAATAACAGCTTATTACGGCTGTCATTTGAAGCACTATAAGGTATGCGTAGTTTGCATTTTCCAGGAGCACCGGTGCCTGTGTGTGCTGATCGAGATCACCGATACTCCACGGAGAAGTAAGTATGTCATGTCCTGATGATGAGGCTACCTTATAGTTAAATTTAAAAAAAATCGAATCTTTTGGTTTGATGTTAGATTTCATTTTCCATTTACCACTGTAAATTGGCATGTTGGAATAAGAAACGTATACCGAGCTATAAGTGTTACAGCCACTTAGCGGTTACGAATAAAAAACAGATACGTTTCATTACGTCAGAATATTTCTCGAAACTCTACTCAACCCCGTTAAACAAAACAAATTTACGCCAGCGGCTAGCAACGGTTTACTCTTCCACTTACTTTGACTTTCTGAACATCACTTGTTCTACCAGAGCCACCCCCATAACCAGCCCTATTTGAACTACCCTGCCTTCCAAATCGCCAACGCAAACAGACCCCCTACACCAAACAAAGTGTATCGCTACAAAGCTCAATTTATAACGGTTGATACAAAACGAAGTATTTGTCTCAACTTTCAAAAAGAAAAGATGCCTATTATCTGAACAATTTGTATTGTTAAGGATCAGATTAAGTTGGTGGTCGTAATTACCCTTTTAAGGATATCGCAGTACAATATTTTGGGTTAACGGCTCCGTTTTATGACAGCGCCATACTCCTGCCAAATTATTTAACTGAAACCTATCCAAATTAAAAACATCTTTATTTAACGTTGAAATAAAACCGTGTAAAAAACCTCTACCTTACGAGTTGTCTATAATGATCTGAAACAGGTGTGATGTCTGGCAACCCACACTTGGCCATCGTGGCAGAATGCACTTTTAACCCCTTTTATTGTTAGATTTCATTTCCACTGGTTGTATTTTAGGGGTTGATTTAAAAATACATTCTAATTAAGCCATGTCATATTCCTGAGTTCAATTATATTCTGTGACACTTTTTAATATGTATAAAGCGTTCAAATAACGTAACAAACAGACATACATAATTAACAGTCTTATTATAGATTTACATCTCCGATTGTTCAACGTGTTCTATGAATATTATATCATTCTTGGTCATACAAATCAACTATGTAGTTTACAGTACCTCTAATATTATTTTTATACAGTCATGCCAGGCCTCTTGCTGGGTAGGCAGGAATAAACAAGTGTTCAAAATCTCTATTTTTACAGACCTGATATATTTGTTCCATAACAGGTACTTCTAATTATATGTAATATCGAAATCAATAATCACTCAAAACATAAAACAAGATAAATCCACTGTTTTAATAGGACCCATATTACAATCGTATCAAAAATAATCCCTCCCATCCAGCAGCGCTCAAAAAACCCATCAAAAGGCATAAATAGATCCAATGATAGATTCATAAAAAAACCGCACACGATATTGCCCATAAAGGGATTGTCTAAACAACTGGCAAAACAGACCAATTTTATAGACATATCAGATGGGACGTCCCTAGGGACGCTGATGGGTCACCCGGGAGCTCCCGCCGAGGGGGACAAATCCGAGTGCATCAGTAGTTAATGACTATAAACACTAGTTAAATGATTGAATGCGTTCATTCACTCGTCCGAGGGGTGCGAATTTCTGTCACATCCCCTACAGCTCCTTATTACAGATGCTATAAAGCTCATAATCGCTTGCATATCCTCGTGATGTAATTTAACATGTAAACCAAATTGTGTTGTTGCGTCCTACGTTCGCGGTGAGCATAATGTTCGTGCGCTCGCCGCGAGAGTGTGGCGCTGGGCTCAATGTATGTTTTAATTAGGTACTAATATTTCGTACCACGTTCGAATAAAGTCTTATGAATATTATGAAGATGTTATCGCTAAGTAATAAGGTGAGTGTGGGTGTACCATTATGTGTTCAGTTTAAATCAAAATTGGGTACAATAAAATCTAAAAAAAAATAATAATCGACCCATTATAATTCCACTGTTGGAATACGGGTCTCCTCTCTTATTGAGAGGGTTAAGGCCATAGTCTGCCCTTTGGCTAAGTGCGAGGTGGCAGACTTGAATATCTCTGTCTCTACAAACGTGATGTAATTCACCATTCAGCATTTTTATCATACACGCACACCGGTTTCGGAGACTCCTGGCTCCCCGTTCTATCAGTGTCTGACCGCTTTGGTCGAGACAGGTCAGTCTTAATCTCTCAGTACTTGCATCTGTTAACAATAACGCTTAACTATACGCTAAATTATAAACATCTTTAACAAACGTAACGGATTAGATTGATGGAGGGGTGTTTAATTCGTTTACCCTGTAACATCAACCCCATAGCTGGCAATAAGTATATAATTGTGCCATCCCCGTCCGTTTGGGGAATTAAACCATCAAATGACCATGTTGTCTTTCGCTTATGGGGTTATTTTAGACCGTAGATCTGTACACATTTAGAAATAGAGGGAGGTGTTCTTATTTTCATATTTAATTCATATAACTGACCCTATTAACGTTCGTCTTTTGGACACAGATCTTCTCTCACAATGAGAAGGATTAGGCCCATAGTCTGCCACGCTGGTCAAGTGTGGGTTGGCAGACTTTGTACCTCTCAGAGAAGGTTTTGGAGAAATCTAAGCTGTGCCAACTTCCTCACTTTATTTTCCTTCACCGTTACATGTTATTTTAATCTTATAACACATATTATTTCTAAAGAGATTCGCGTAACAGGATTTACAGCAAAGAAACTCGGAATGGCCGGTTAAATTATGTACCACTAGGCTGTCATTGCTACATCAGTTTAAAATTATTATTATTATCATCACGCCAAGCTCCTGACGAGGTAGGGACTTAAGTTATGCTAACGTCACCGAATAAACCGTTCAATTTGCATTTTTAATCTTGATATACGAGTACTTAAAACAGAGTTAATTATTATACTTAAGATGCTTTTCATAACCGAGTAAAAGTTGGAAACCCACCCCAAACACAACTTTATTATACAAAAAGGCGGTATCGGACAAACAATAGAAAAAAATGGCAGACGCCACTAAAAAAAACTCGATGTCTATACTAACAATAGTCGCACTCCAGCTCGCGCCGACAAAGCAACCGATGCTGCCGTAGATAAATAATATTTTCATATCCATCGTGCTCGTCTATGGTCCGAGGCAGCGGCTCACAGCGGCTGTCATTTTGCAATATTTGTTTAAGTGTAAACAGTAGCAAACGAGTGTCTTTTAAGAATATATATACATACCTATAGTGGAGCTATGGCAACGTGGAAGATGACCACAAATGCATACAACATCTGCCACTATTTTTTAATTTCGGTTTTTCATAGCTGCCTGTAACACTACTTTACTAACAACTTGTTTTGTTTTCTGTTAAACTGTTATTATTATATCGTCAGTCCTGTACTCCACAGGGTAGGTATAGCTCACCAAGTATAAAATATCTCTCTCCTTATAAATCTGATAGTTCTTTAACATTGATCACTCTTTTCAGACAACGCCGTGTCGAAGATTCTTAACATTTGTTAAGTACATTGTAAATTAATGTTAAAAATATCGCCCGCTTCCGCTCGTCCCCGACCGAGGGGTGAGAGGGAGCGTTAAGGGTGCTTCATACGAGTTATTAGCTCTTTTGTGGAGTGCGTCTATATTTCACGCTTCGGAGCGCGGGAGTGGCCGGAATTTGTTATTGTGACCGGTTTTAATGGCCGGCCGCGTAGTTGGCTCTGATGGCCGCCTGTATCTGCTATCTGTGGCTCTTCGTTGGTAATGATGTATGGATATTTGATTATGTATTGCTTTGTTCTATTATTTGTTCTCCACATACCGTTTACTATACGTAAAAATTGCAATTTATATTTCAGGTTTTCTTTAATAACATTATAAGTAGAAAATCCTTTAAATATCGTATAGGCATTTTCTTTTCGTGGAAATGCAAAAGAACAATGTTTTTCATTTATGGGACACAAAGGAAAGTTAACGTCATGCCTGTATTTCCCTGAATGGACAGGCAGAGGAGTGTAGTACTCCCACTTGTCTTCAATTATATTTTATATTACATATAATACGAGGTGAGTATATTAAAAAGAAGTTTATCATTAATAATTATTCGAGCCGACTGCATTTATAATAATAGTCAGTGGAAAATACAGCATTCTTTCCTACAAAGCCACCCAAGTTTTTACTATTATTTAAACCATTACCTACAGCAGTTTACACAAAAAACAGTTGCCATTACGCTCGGCATCAAGCAGTTTAAACTTTTTCAAGACTCGTCCGAAAATTATTCGTTTCAATTCGGAAGAGAAGCCAATGTTTTCGGATGAGTATACAAAAATAAATAATAACGGAAACCGTCTGTTAAAAGTACGACAAAAAATAAACACCCGATGATCTTAACTAAAATAAACGGATTGAGTGCGGTTAATTTCACAAAACTGGAGTCAATGGCGCAGAAAATCGCAAATTTTGTCTATAGACCCAAAGATGGCCGCTTGACAGTTGCAAAAAGAGCGCCAAACCCTTTGGGAGCTGTCAAATGGTAGCAGATGGCGGTAATTTGCAATTTGGACGATTTGTTGACAATTTCATTGTAATTTACTGCGCCGTGATAATTGTTTCGACAGCTGAACAACGACATCAATATATCCGAGATCAAGAGAGAACATTTAGTAGTACCGATTCGAAGTAACTTGGCTTACATTATAGATTAATTAAAAAAGTGTAAGTGATACCATTTTAGTATTTAAAAAGGGAATCTACGAATTGGAAATAATTACCAAAATTAATTTTCTGAATGATTGTGTAACTGTGTTCGATCCTGGGGTGGAGCAAAATATATATTTTTTTAAATTGGAATTCTCATTAGTAACACGGAGTCCGTGTCCGTGTCCGTAACTGGTGAATCGTGAATGTACGGCCCTTCCCTGCCTACCCCTTTGGGGAAGTACCGGCGTGATGTTATGTTATATTAATTTACTAAAACACAAAAATATCTGACATGGTAGGCACTATGTCTAGAGCAAGTATTAGATTATGCATCTATGTATTAGATAACATTTGACATTAGGTAAAGTGTTGCCATTCGGTGCTCCAAAGTAACTACGCATTGGAGACATTTTAATCATTTCATTTGTTACCAACGTAAATATCCATAATATAGGATGTGAAACAGAAATAAAGTCAGAATAACAGAAGACTTCAGACCAGTTACAAATATCGTATACATAATGTACTACCTGCTGGCAGATGCTGGATGCGACAAGCCGAGGACAGAGCGCGGTGGCGCTCATTGGGGGAGACCTATGTCCAACTGTGGACTGAGATAGGCTGATGACGATTACGATAACGAATGTAATACCTGTAATAATTTTCTAAAAAGAGATAGATAAGAGATACCCAGACTAACGAGTTTTTAATAGAAATAAGGGTCCACCTGAGATGACTGACACATAAACAAGGAATTAAGCCTAATTTGGAATATCACGTGTTTCTGATCATTAGTTGATAACGCTTGTTAACCACCCAATTAGTACCAGAATTCATACTATTATATCGTCACGCGAGATTTCTTACGGGCAGGCAGAGTACAACGCGTACCTGACATCTCCATCCTTACAAGACGAACGAATTTTTATATTCATAATAATAATAACGACCAATTTATCATTCCACTCTTGGAATATGGGTCTCCTTTTATATTGAGAGGGTTAAGACCATATTGTGCCACGCTGCCGAAGTGCGGGTTGGCAGACTTCACGCACCTTAGAATTTTATATTTTTTTATAATTTCCATGGAGTGCAGGTTTCCTCACGATGTTTTCCTTCACCGTTAGCAAGTGATATTTAAACTTAAAACGCACTTTTGTAAAGAGGTGCACGCCATGGGTTTGAACCCAGCACCCTCGGAGTGAGGGGCTAGGCCATCACTGCTTATTAACTTTTATATGAATCACTGTTCTTTACCATTAAATGTCTCGTGACGGTTTATATGGCAAGTCGTCGAAAGCTCGTGTATAAAGGACCTCGTATGACTCCGAAACTAGTCGGACCATCCCGAAAAACGTACATGAGTTAAGCAGACACACATATAATCATTAATCATTTGTTCAGTTAATACTGTGTTGCCAGTATTCATTCCCAATTAGTACTACATATAAAATAACGTCGAGTTTAACGCTTAGAATACCATTTTCGTTCCCCGAAACCTCGTCTAACCGAGAGCTGCACACGCAAATCCCTATAAAGTCAGCCTTTAATAACGTTACTTTGACGGCGCGTAGATTTTTTTGCAACCCATTTGCTACCACTTTTTAATTCTTTTAACGATGGGACGCGCGCGTTTGTTAGGGACTGTGCGCACTGGGTGGGAATTTTCTGGAATTTCTAGATTTTTTCTGCCAATCTTTATATGTGTTATAATAACAGTGTTCGTGGATGAGACCAAGAGGATTGATGAGTTCGAAGTCGTGGTCTTCCAAGATTTCTTTACCAAGGGTGGAAGACATTACAATATATAAAATATGGATTAGCATGGAACGTGAAGAGGCGTCTATTAAGCAGTAGCCCAGTGGTAGAGTTGATTCTGTGACAGAAGAAAAAACAGTGGTACTTATACAAAACGGACGCATCCCTTTTAAAAATTGCTGATTTTCCATGTTATTATCATCATCAGCATTATCATCTGTTACAGTTCTGCTGTTCGACAGGAGTCTTCTTTGAGACCACAACTTAAGTTCAACGTCACGCTAAATCAAGTATTCGTTAATAGAATACCTGAGAAAGTGTTATAGATAATATTATAATAGATAAAAATATTATAAGGCATAGAAAATGTATAGGATTTTCTAGATAATTTACAATGTTGCCAGATTAGAACATATATAAGAAAACACAATACGTCCTCTCTCATATCTCGTAATCATAACATACATATACCCGCTACTTTGAAACTTTCGTCCGTGTGTCGATTAACGGTGTACACAGGCCACAGTGAATATGTAAGAGTGAGACACTAGATATTAATAGCGTTGTCTCTTTCAACTACAAAAATGACATGTATATGACAAAAGAGTCTTAAAAATATTGTCTATGCATTATATATGTTATGACAAATTATTTAAAACAAATCACTTTTAAGTCATTATTAGATATAGGGTCATGCCAGGTCTCTTAAAGGTTGGGCAGAGAACATCGAGTGCCAAATATGTACCCTTACAGACTTGAAGTGCTTCGTCTATATTTCTTCTATCACTTTATTCATACACACATATCGGTTTTGTAGACTTTCGACTTTCCTATTAGTAACTTTAAAATATCTTTAGATATAAAAAAATATTACATACATATATAATTTACAATATGACTTTTAGATATACCGACAGACAGTGTGAACAGACCTTTTAACAGTTATAGATGCACCATGCGGTATACACGGTATCGATAAATCAAAAAATGAAAATCAAAAATCAAATTACTATCATACAGCAGCATTATATCCAACATTGAACATATTCATTAATCAATGTAATAATAAATTAAATTTCAATTCTTAATTCTTTGTTAAAAAATTGGAGCGAAAAATTGTATGCATGTTAGTACTGATAATTCTCTTGATGCTGCGGTTACCAAAGCCGAGTTTTTGCCTCAGACTTTTGCGTCTCCTTGTTACTCTTTATTTTGTTTATACATTCAATATACAGAGACTTTGGCATGTTGTTATTTGATCACCGTTATCAAGAGCTTCTCTCAATTCAGTGCTG